>CABFOV010006180.1:11829-36612 GCA_902141375.1 Timema poppense | reverse complement strand
CGCTTCGAGCAGAGCGCATGACCAGCGATCGAAGAGAGTGGAGGGGGAAAGAAGACCTCTTCCGAGGAAGGGGGAATTCGCGTGCACGAACAATTAAAGGAGGCTCATTAAGGATCAAAGAAAGTAATTAGACTTATATGAACCACAAAAAGGTTACATACCAAGACCCTTGTGTGAGCTAACTAAAGTTAGCTCGGCACAAAATAATAGATTATGAACCAGTGGTAGCCAGGCCCCGGGACATTAAACAATATTGGATTATGAGCCACTGGTAACTAGGCCCTGGGACATCAAACAATATCGGATTATCGGAAAACACCTAAAGAAATGCAGTACTCGTGTGAAATTAGATTATTTTTATCACTTTTAAGATTTGTATATACTGTTTAGTGTTCAAAATACAACCAGTAATAAGAGTGAAACGCCTATATTTTTATACATTCATGAAGTTAATTGTAATATTCAGATAAGCAATAGGTTTAAAATCAAGACGCGTTTTAATGCACCAAGCTATGAGTTCCTTTGACACTTTGAGTTGAAGAACAAAACTAACACAGTAAAAATATTATCAAAGTGCCATATAAATAGAGGAAGGAAAACAGACAAAATATATGTCACAACTCAGCACTCGGGTAGTAAGCCGTGGTGCTAAAAAAAATACTCTAGGATGAGTCATTAGTAGATATGGCTCGACCCTTCCTTGTTCAGCTAGTCTGTGTTATTGGTAGGTACAGTCAAAGAAGGAAGTTTCAGGAAGTAGATATAACAAATTTACATTTGCATTGATCAATTTGGTGTCAGAAATAAAATAAAAGAGTAGAGTTAGTTTAATATACCAAACAAATTTGAAATAACGACATTATGTACTATAAAAGGATATAAAATAGAAGTATCGGGGTATAAAACGAAAAGTACTTCTATAAGATTAAAAATGATGTAAATTTACAATTATTAAATATCTTATAAATTAAAAACTATATTTAATTAAGATCTTGTAACTACTTCATTGCATACACTTCATATGCATGTCTAGCTAGAATAAATATAATCCCTATGCATTAACTACTTTACCTTAAAATAAGCACGTAAAATGGATAAAATAGCAAGTTTGACTGCTTATACTCGATAACTGTAATGATTTGAGATAATTGAATCAATATTTATAGCTTATATTATACACTTATTAACATAATGCAATAAAATTTTGATGGTCGAATGACCTTAACTGATTGTGCCTTAGTTAGCCGATGATTATATCAACAATATTTATTGGGTCAGCCCTACTAACTATGTATCCGTCCCAAGTGTTGCTATCTATGTATTACAAATAAACAAGATCAGTAAATAAACATCAGGCATTCAAGCATGCAGTTCACCCAAGAACAATAAGCAACACTAGACATTCAGCAACTCTCTTCACTTGCTACCCAATAAAGCTATCTTAAAGTGAAAGCTTGAAAATTAATGGCAATGATTACGATGATACAGATGTTGCATTCTGTGTTTCACCCCGACTCCCAACCCCCTACTCCCTTGCTGAATTCTGATCGAACTAAACCTATGTCAACAGATTGGGCGGTAATGACAGCTTTTATTAAAGAGGTAGCCATTGTTTATTTGTCCAGTGGCATCATTGTAAAGTGTGAACTGTGTTATTTTCATCATTTTAAAAGCTAAATTGTGTTACTTCCTTTTAATGTGTTTCTATCCCTCTTTCCTATATTTTCTTCTGTGTCTAATATATTCGTTTGATTTTTTTTTCTTAAATACTAATAATAAACACTACCTTTATTAGACGTTCAACTCATATTCTGGCTTGAATATTAAAATTCTACAAATTAACAAATATCTCTTAAAAATCATTATACATAAAAAAAAAAGTTTGAAAAGCTATTTAGATGTCTTATATAAATAAAAAATTCCCCATTCTTTAAATTAAAGTGCTCAGTTTGCTAAAAAAAATTAAAAAAATTCTCTTTTATAATTTGTTTTTAGGAACGAACTCTAATAGGAGCCAAGGGTGCTACATCAGAACAGGACATTCAGTTGTCTGGTTTGGGAATACAACCGGAGCATTGTGTTATAACTATCAAAGATGGGGGCTTATTCATGGAGCCATTGACAAATGCTCGCTCATATGTAAATGGCCAGCCAGTAACTGAAAGAACATTTCTTCACCATGGGGATAGAATTTTGTGGGGAAACCATCACTTCTTTAGAGTGAACTGCCCCAAGTCTGCCTGTAAGTAGCTTATTCTGTTTTATTCCTGTTTGTTATACACTTCAACCTATCAAAACATACATTTTGTTATGGGATTAAATCTTGATTTGTTTACTTATTAAAAAATTATTACATTTTACTTTAAATCAGATAAACTTTTTTTAAATACACTATGTGTATATATATGTGTGGATGTATATATATACCGTATTTATCTGGCTCTAAGACGAGTATTTTTCAACATATTTTTAACTTGAAAATCTAGGGGTCGTCTTAAAATTGCAGACTAAGATATGGGTTAGGCATGCATCAGTTTAATAGACATTTTTAGCCATTTTTAGCCATTCCAAAATTGAGCTTTAATTCATGAAACACAAATATCTAACTTTTGAATAATCTCAAGTATATTACTATTTTTGATTATATAATTCTAGATTATCGGTTTCGAATTAATAAAGATGCTTATTTAATTAACACCATTTTTTTACACTTAGCTGTTATGGCGGCTGACTTTCACGATAATTCATAGAAGTCGTGTTTATCAATAAGATTTTTTGTAACATGTGAAATGTGTGTATCTTTTCTTTATAAAAGCAACAGTTTGTTGTATATTTTTCCTTTGATTTCTTTCTATATCTCCTTTATATTTTATTTTCTGTATATCATTGTGAAAATGTCAAATTTTAGAAGCTAGTGTGTTATTAGTCTGGTTAAATCACCAATGTTAGTATTTATTGGGAGTAGGGTATGTATGAAACTCGGATTTTCACTAACGATTATCATTTTTCATAGTAAAAATTAACTTTTCATTGTTTTTATGAAACGCTTTCAAAGTTAAGCTTATGCAAAATCAATATTTGTGACAAAAAAGATAAATTCATAGCAATTCTGCAACCCTAATTATATTTTAAGTCAACATAGGTGTTTTGATTATAAAAAACATTTGTTAACATTACAAAATAAGTCTACCATAATTATTATTTTTCTTCATCCTTGATAAAATAAATACCACTTACTAAAAATCTATCCAGAACCACTGAAAAACTTTGGGTTGTCTAAGATTGAGTCATCTTGGATTCAGGTAAATACATTACACACACACACATATACATACACATAGTATTGGGTATGTCAAATGATTCTTTAATACCTTTATATGCTCTATTTCTTACTGGTATCGAAAGAATCAAAGAATCAATCTTAATATTTTGATTCTTAGATCTCAAGGAAAATACTGACAGTTAATAAAAACGGCAAGATTCAGAACGAGTTTTAATCAATTATATCCCATATTATTTCATTTGCTGTTATTTGCTATAATTCATTTACGACCTAAGTTTACTTGGATGACAGCTCAAAATGTTACTAGAAGTAGTCCCTAATATATATCACTACGCCAACAGCTGACATCTATCACTTTGGATAACTGTAATGAAAACGGATAGTAATATATTAATGTGATAGTTAACTACAGTAATTTTATTTATATATTTATTTGAGGATGGACACAAAGTTTATATATCTTTTTATTCCACTTAAAAAAATATTCACACCACTTTCACAAAAACATCTAACGAACAAAGCTTCAAAATGGCGACAGATGTATTTAAACCATGTGGTTGAACATGACGGTAAGCAAGTTTTTTTACAATGATGCACCCATGCAGTTGATTAAAATATTTTATTCAGTTAAATATTTCAAAATACGATAAAATAACCATAAAATCATTTATTGTATGTAAAAAAATGACAAGAATTTTCTCTTTTCCAAGTAAATACGATGCCTGTATTAAAAGGTATTGATGAGTGCACTATATTACACAAAATCAATAATGTTCCAAAACGAAGCATAAGTACTTTTAATTATGTTTAAAATATTGTTTCGAGTTGGATAAAAAGAAATTATTTAAAAAAATGAAATAGTATGAGAAAACTTAAGTTTACTTTATTTTAAATTTAAAGATCTTAACATTTATAACAAAACAGTGATCTTTTACAAGTGTTGGCAGTCCAAAACCTAAACATATGATTTTCACACTGTCATCCAGGTAAAAACCTATCGTGAACGGACTTAATGTACTTTGGTTAAGTTAAAGGCCATCTTTGGTGAATCAAAAGGACTTGTGTTTTATACAGATGTCTATTATAAGTAGTTTTACTATATATAAATATTTGACTCGGTGAGGGATTATTTGTAGCTAAAAATACATACTTACTATAACAATTCCTGATTATTGCATTCATCATATACTAATATGCTTTAATACTTGGCCAAACAGATTTTTTTCTTTTTTTAAACTAATTGTTTTTATTAATATTTATATTTATGTCTTTTTGCTATGCCATGAAGTTTAGTAAACATGTTTTTTATGTGGTTGGCTACTTACAAAATAATGAAATAAGCAATATAAAATAATCGAAAAATCGAGGTTTAACTTTAGAATTGGAATCGAGAATCGGTATTGAAAAAAAAAGTATTGTTTCATTGCTAGTATATATATACTAGCAATGAAACAATACTTTTATATATAAATATAGGTATCTTTAATTGTGCGATTAAAATAAGTTCTGATTTTCATTTTTTGTCTTATAGCTATGACATCAGAACCTCACACTCCTGCCCAAACAATAGATTACAATTTCGCCCGAGAAGAGCTTATGTTAAATGAACTTAGTAATGATCCTATCCAAACAGCTATAGAACGATTGGAGAAACAACACGAAGAAGATAAACAAGGTGTGCATTTACTGTTTATTTTAGTTTTATGCATTTATGTCTATATTATTGTCTTAAAACATTTTAAGTTGAACTTGTTACCTGACACATGTCCACTGGACGGTAAATGTTTCCCTGTTTGTGAACTATAAATTTACCCTATTAATTAAGTCTTAAGTTACCCTATTTACTTTTAGCTATATAGTAATATTAACTATTATAACTCATTTTATTAACATTGCTTGAAATTTTTTCATTTCCACCCATTTCCTGGCTTCATTTCTATCAATACTGTTATTTATCTATGACTCATGTATATGTAAATTCATAATATTTTGTAACTATTTTACTACCAGGGTTAACCTCAAATAATTTACCGGGAGGTCAGGGCTAATTTCCAACATAGTATTTTGAGTGTGGTTATTGTTACTTTGTTGTGGCCAATGTTCTCTTCAGTCACTTTATTTGCTTGAAATTCATTGCCACCTTATATATTTTTTATATTCTTAATAACATAAAAGGTACAAGTACATTAAAAAATCTTACAATTCTTTTAAGTATCAAATTTGAAATAAGTATAAAAGTTTTTAATATCTTCATAATATCACTTTTTGGGATTTTTGAGCTAATAACTAAGTGTAACTAAGAAATTTGAACTTTGCTTATTTTGGTGTATTAGGGTTAAGTTTGAAAATGATATGATATTGTGTGAAGTAATACTAATTGACAAACTAAACTTCTGCCAGACCATTGTTATGAACACATAAACAAATTGGACTATATTAAATGGGACTGGGAATCGGTAGAGAGAGGCAACATATATTCCATTCACGGTAGGAATTACTCTCTGAAAGGTCTTTTTTCCTACCAATATTCTACTATATAGTAGATTTATGGTAGGGAAAAAGGCCTTTCAGAAGTCAATTCCTACCGTGAATGGAATATACCTTCACTTGCCATTTCCCATTGCTTATGGGCTTGTCTTGATTAGTAACTTACTAAGCACGTGGAGGCCTAAAAACACAGTTTAAAGTTAACAGAACCTCACACCACACTAATTTCGCTAGTGAGTCTCAACTAACATCTGACTAAAAATGCCTCAGTTCCAAAAGTCGTGCAAGTGACACTTAGCGGAATTTTTAAGCCCACCAAACCATGATTACACAACAGTTATAGGCTTACAATGTTCTATGAAGGCCCATGTTGCCTGTAAATAAGGTAAAGATAATGAAAGGTGGTAAAGAACAAGAAACATCCAATCTCAACAACATAGAAAAAAAGTTACACTAATATCTGAGTGTATGTGGAAATAATCATTTCCCATAGTGAAATAAAATTGAGTTTATTTTATTTTTTTATTGAATCAGTAAACAAAAAGTCTGTCAATGCAATTTTCTTGAATCATTATAATGGAAAGGTTTTGGTCAAGAGACACTTAACCCCATTTGGTAATATTGATTTTTTCTTGAACTTTTCAGTTGCACTAGAAAAACAACGCCAAGAATATGAACGCCAATTTCAACAATTACGCAACATTCTGTCTCCATCAACACCATATTCCCCATATATGCCATATGATCCATTTAGGTTGGGGAAAATTACGCCTTGTACCCCTACAACTCAGATGAGAGTGGAAAAATGGGCGCATGAAAGGTATAAATGCATATTTGTATTGTTTGTGTAATTAATAAATAGGATCAGTTGTAGTGAGTTCATGTGTTATTTCTCAAAGATTTTCCCCAACCTCTCACCATGATACTGTATGTTTACTACCTCTTTAACCCTCCTAATTCCCACCTATTGGATAGTGCTATCAATTATTTATTGTGTTTAAATGTGTTAACTGATCAACCAAAATGGTGGAGATGGAATTGTCTAAAGAGCTAAATTATATTTTAATAATTTGGCAACTTAATATTTGATTTTGGGGGCGTTCAAAGCACATTTTGGGCCATTTTGAACACCCTACTCCCCTTTGTAAGCAAAAATAACCAAAGGTTCAACCCCCTTTTCCCCAGATTTGCTAACATTAAATTTGTTGCTTTTTTTTTTTAATTCTTTCACAGGAATAATTTTTTTTTAAAATTTATAAATTGCTGTTAATTATTAATGTAGCGGTTTAAATTAATTTTGCGAAATAATTAACAATAATTATTGTTGTACACCAAAATTAAATTCATTGTACTAAAGAAATAAAATTAAAAAAAGGTAAGATTAAAAAAAATACTAGTTCAATTGTATATAAAATAGTTAGTGAATACATTCATTATTATAGTTAAAAAAAACAACTCTAAACCTCTTTTAAACTATTGACCATGGTCCTTTAAACCACTTCTTAACACTTTTAATCATTATGTTACTTGCTTCATTGTCCTTTTTACGTGCTACTCTCCAGTAGACTAGATTGCTAATGACCAGGGAAATGAGGTTCAAATCTCTCTCAGGTGTACTGAGTGAGTTATTCCCAAAATTGTTTTCCACTCTCCTTCCACGTGTATGCTGGTTCACTTTCTATGAATATAACCTTCTTAACCCCTTAAACCACTAGCATAATTAGTACATAGGCGAATAACCTGAATGGTTAGTAACATATGGTGCCAATAAAAAGTGTTTCCATTTGGGCTGGCTTGGTTACTGCGTTATTCTTGCCTATCTCTCTCTGTATTAGATAAGCATTGTTCTGACCCTCCCTGTCCCTCCCCCTCCCCTATGTCAGCATAAACAAAGCTCATACTTCCACCATCTTAAGGTGCTTATGTGAGACTTGAATGTCCCTTTATGCATCTATTTAGCTTATATTGATTCTACACAAAACAAATCCACGTTTACATTTAAATGAACTTATTTATAAAAAAAATAATTTTGTATTACTTTTCAAATATAAATATACTTATTGTCAATGAAATAGGCAAACTATTCTTTTGTGTTCTAAATTTATAAATATGGATGGAACTCTTGAATTCATAAAGCGAAAATATACACTTGCCAATATCAGAATGTGTGCCGGCAGTGGTAGGCCTTAATGTTGGCTAATTCAACGTTGTCATGCACAGGAGGGAACCAGTCATGAAAAACATTTTTGCAACCATCCTTGCTCTGTCCTTGTCTATCTGATTTAAGTTGCTTTTAATTTATATATGATTAGAGATATTTATCATAACTGGACATCAGGAAAACTAATATTTTGAAGATATCTGTTGACAAATAATTTGCCACCCTTAGTCCAGAAGCTGTATTTAAATAAATATTAATCTCTGGTATTAGTCATTCCCAGTTCTAGATCCTCCAAAACTTAGTTTCAAATATGATTTTGTTTGCAGTTTAGTCATAATGACAGATGGGAGTATAATATTAGAATGAACCTGAAAGAGATAAGGTGTAAAGATGTTGATTGGTTAGAACTAACTCAAGATAGGGCTAGGTGATATACTTTTGTAAGTGTGGCAATAAACTTTCGAGTTCCTAATTCCACATAGTAAGTAAGTAACTCACAATGAAATAATATTGTTGTATATTCTTTATTTCTTAGTTTTCCTTATGTCTATAATGTTGTATTGTGGGGTACATTATCCCATGCATTTTTTTATATTTGCATGGTCTACAGCTGGCACTTGATGATAATTCAAGTTCAATTTAAGGACTACAAGTAACTTCAAATCATGTGAACAGTGCACTATCCTTGCCACTTTTCATGATAAAGGCAGGCGTTTCATTAATCCTAACTGCTGGCTAATTGCTGAGTCTATTTAAATATTTATTTATTTTCAAAAGGTTTTTACATTTCCATTACATATATCAGACATCCAATAATTTAAACCATAGAAAAACACAAATTAGCAACAATTATTTAAAGAATATTTGTTTTAAATACTCTTTCTGATCATTCATTATCTAAGATCATTAAAACTACATTTTTTTAAACAAAAATTGAATTTTTAGTAATTTTTGTTGTTGTTCACTTAAAAGATTTATTTTAGAAAAATATGTTTATTAATATTAAAGGCGTCGAATACTTTACATTTTAATCATCAGGCCTAAAAAATTGAAAATAAAACAAAGTACCTATTTAAAAAATGTAATTTACAAAATGATAAAACCTTCCATCAAAAAGGAATCCACAGGCTATCCATCTTAGGAGTGGTGGTGAATGGCAGTTAGAAAAAGTTACCAGTTCAATTTTCAAGCTTCCCTACTCCACACCATATGATCTGTAAAACTATATAATGGGTACAGGGGAAAAGGGGGAAAATCCATTTTAAACTCAAATCGAGTTAGAAAATCATAGGACCTTTTTAATACACCATAGACTATGATTAAAGAGGTCCCTGTCATTTTTAAGTTAGTCAAAGGGGAAAGGTTATTAAATTTTAGCTATTGATTATAACTGTTTGGGTGTTTCTTTTGGAAGTAACATTTGTGGTTTACTTAAAAAGGATTTTATTATGAGATCTTTTTGAAGGTTTTTTTCGCTTAAAAAATAGTCCCACCAATATAACTAAGCTGGTGGTTGATGACATTCTAACAATTAATCCTTATGTTTCTAAACGAATATTTTGTATGGCAATTCCTAAAATTTATTAAAAAAACATTTATGTTTTACGTTTGGTATTTGATGTCAGTTATAACAATATAAAACTCTCAGTTGTAATGTTTTTTAATTCATTAATTATGCATTACACTATTTATCTTAAGTTACCACAATCAAGTGATAAAAATCCTGTTTAATTTATTAAGAATTTTTGTTCTTAAAACTATTCCTGAAAAAGCCATCGTATAATAATCCTCAAATAAGTTTTATTAGAAGTGTTTAGTTTAGTTACACTTTTTATTGATAATATAATACTACTAAGTAAATAATAATTATTTCCACATAAGCTAAAATTAGTGATTCCCTCATTGGTCCAGTGGTCACAGTTCCAGACTACAAATCCAGGGGTCCCAGGTTCAATCCCCTTTGATCCCTGCACTTCCAGATTTTCTGTAAAGCATTGGGTCTGGAACAGTCATCTCTGACTTAGGAGGACAAATGCCTCACTATTAAAATAGTAACTAATTCAGTATAGTAAACTGAAATTAATGTCAGAAGGTTATTTGTGCTAACAAATGACATCTTATACACACAGAAGTTGTGACCATCTTTGTCAACAGATGGTGGCTGCCCGGTCCGTACAGCTTGATTGTGGGCTGATGTCATGGAGGTTTTTTTTAGTTTAAAATTAATGACTTTCATCCATTGTATGCAATAAAAATCTAATACCAGCAATCATTAACCATCACTCCTACGCAGGATAAACTTTAGATATAACCTGGTTAGTTTATTGAATTCAAGTTATTACTTTGAACTCATGTTAAATTGGTTTTATTTTAATTCTGGTAATGAATTAGATCACTCTGTATCGATATCTTTTATTCTTAAAATTTTTTACTTTTAATGAATAAATTTATTATTTGTTTTGGGTCACCAAATGCTGCAATTAGTTATTTCTAGAGATGGGTCGAATCCACTATTTTTCGAATCCGAATCTCGAATCCGAATCTCGAATCCGAATCTACATTTTATTTTCGAATCTCAAATCCGAATCCTAGCAAATCATTGTAAATTTTAATGATCTACAAATAGACCTACATTACACAATATAGGCTTAAATTGTGAATTAAGATTTATTTTAATCATGCTTTCAATTTCAATCAACCCCAACCACCCCTCACAAAATACAGGTTAAAATCCAGCCAAATTAAACAATCTAGACTCATATTAATGTTTAAAAATCAAATCAATCAACATTTTAGTGTCTATTAGCTATTTTTAAAAGTGTTGTTAGAATGAGTTGTTTATAAAAAACATGTGAAATAAACAGATTAGGCCTAGTTATCCTTTGATCAACTTTAATCAACTTTAATTATGATTAAAGGATATTTTATTGTATTAAGATAGCAAAAATAAAACTACAAAAGGCTATTTTTAATAAAGACTAAAACAACATGCTTAAAAATTAAACATACATTGGAAATAGTGACTATAATATGTTCATTCCCATTTTATAAGGCAGGACTATGTTTGAATATTTCTACAATTACTTCAATAACATATTTAAAAAGACAAACTCAAAGTTAAAATCCATTTAAAAACAAATAATGGATTAGCAAGTCATTATTTGATCCTTAAAACTCGAGAGCGCTTACCAAGTGATCAGATTACCTGAATCAATTTTAAACAAACAATCTATATACGATACGTAGGCCTGTAGAGATAAATAAACAATTTTATCGCTGTCTGATTATTGACAGTATTTATTTTTTCATGAAACCCAACAAAATTTCTAACTTAAGGATCGTATGCAATAAATTGGGGCTCTTTGCGTATTTGTAGATAATAAAAACCAGGCTGGCTAGTAAGAAGTAACAGTATCTTTATTTTAATCAGCACTCGGGCGAGTAAACATAATATATGTCATGGCGGCTGTCTTTGTATCATGCGTAATGTGTTCTTATTTATGTTAAAAAAAAGCCATAATTTGTTTTATTTATTTCGAGTTTATTTGTTATTCAAGTTTTAATTTTCAGTTTTTGAAGAGTTTTAATGTGGTCATTTAAAATATTTACAAGATTGTTCGTGAGGTGAAAGTTTTAGAAGTGAGCATGTGCCGAAACGGTCGAGTCCAAGTTTCCCATATAGTTGGGAGGGTAGGGTACTAGGCACGTAAGATTTTCCACACCAAACGATTATTTTTATTTTTTAAAGAATATTTTATCATGTTTATCTCTTTTCCCCGACAAAATAAATATTATGGATTAAGTTGTGCTTTTCAAGTAGGCCTAACTAAGTAATTTTTGAATTTAAGATATGCTTTGTTTATGAGGTGAAAGATTCGATCATCAAATCCAGTAAAACACTAAATCCTCGAATCTCGAATACTTGTCAGGATTCGGTGGATTCGAAGATTCTAGTGGCCCATCTCTTGTTATTTATAATGAAAATTATGGAAATCATTATCAAAATTATGGGTTACTTTAATAGTAGCATGGATTTATACTAGGAATACTTTTAAAATATAGCGCTGAACATTCTTCTATTTTTTTAAGGGACGAAATGTTCAAGAGAAGCTTAGGACAATTGAAGGCTGACATTTTGCGTGCTAATGCTTTGGTCCAAGAAGCAAACTTTCTTGCTGAGGAGATGGGTCGTAACACTACATTTAGTGTCACATTGCAAATACCTCCTGCTAATCTCAGCCCTAACCGCAAGGTAAAGTAATTTATTCTAATTAGAGAATGACTTAAAAAAATAACATTTTATATTGCTAATAAACAAGTTTTACAGTTATATTCTTCAGCACATTTAAGGGTCATTTACACATGGCTATGATATGTGTCTTCCATGTCAGTGTTGTCTCGGTGCCATCCGTTATTATTTTGATATTTGTATTTGCATATGTTCTTGTATAACCTAAATGTATCTGTAAAGCCAGGTGTATATAAGTTTGATATACATACATGTATGTATATATATATATATATATATATATATGGTATAGTACTCTGATAAAGGTTCAGTGGCTGCATGGTCTAAGGCGTCACTCTTATGTTAGACTAGACTGCCGATGACAAGGAGATCAATGTTTGAATCCCGTTTGGGTGTACTGACTTAAAAAATGGTTTTTCCACTCCCTCCGTGCAATTATGGGTACACTTCCTCAAAATTTAACCTTCCTCATTCCTAACTTGCTAGAGTAATTAGTACTTATCCATATAACCTAACCTGTTAGTAAGCTGTGGTGGTAATAAATAAAGGTGAAACTTTCATCAAGAATACCTACCATGATTGCAGGGTGATTAAAAGGTTCTGTCTGCCTCATGGCAAGAGAATAAAGTATGAACACACATAGCTTAAATGTGCATGAGTTTCTATAAAATTTAAAACTATTATGAGTTTGGCCTAAAAGTTTGAGCTTAACATCTTAAGCCGACAAGCCTGCTTTGAAACTTGATATTACTTGTTTGCAATAAAATGTTTAAAAATGAGGTGGCCCAATGGCTTAATAATTTTATAATAAAGGAGATTGATAAAACTGGAGTAAAAGAAAAAATAAACAGATAAGAGTAAATTTGATGCAAAAGAGGAAAAAAGTGGGAAGAATCCAATGCACATAAGGTGACATCTTTCTTTCTTCTGTCTTATATGGTAGAAGTAGTCACACACATTTTAACACAAATAGAATAATATTTCGGCATTGTTGCCTTTATCCAACACAAAGAAGAAAGAGAGTACAGATAACACAAACACTGGATTACTCCATTTTGAATTTTAAAAAATATTCAAAATGGAGTATATATATTTCCATAAAATACCAAGCTTCCTTGTCCATGGCGCCAGTCAATCCCAACCAGCACCCAAACGTGCTCACAAGATATTTGCCTCACCACCTGAGTGCCACCCCCCCCCCCTTTTCAAATTCCACCTACAAGGTTAAGAAATCTTATTGAATTCATGAAATGTGTGAGACACTATTTTTTTTACATATCAATTCTGACACTTATAAAACAGCAAAACAACCCATGAAAAAAATGATTAATTATAGCATCTTGAAAATCGGAAAAAGTACCAACTTTTTGTTGTAATATTAGTTGAGCACATTTCTGATCATAAAGGTTTGGTTAAGTTAGGTAAAGCCCGCCATTTGTAAATATAAATACATTGGATACAATGCATAGTATTTAGAATTCCATTGTTTAATAGTCTGGATTTTTGTTATTCTTGTGTTTTTTGGAAGTGACAGAACATTTAAACATTTAAGCTGATATGTTTCAGAGTTGGCACATATAGGCCTATATATACGGAACTATTTGCTTAAATAAAATAATGAATTGTTCCAAATATGACTTGTTCAGCAATCAACATGTAATAAAAATCCTTAACTGTTACACTTCTCATTCTGTACGTTTCTAGATTCATAATTATTTTATTATGTTTTTAGAACTAAATCTTGAATTTTACTTTTTCTAACTATTTTACAGCAGCCAACATGGAATAAAAAGTATTACAATTCCGATTTGGTGCTTTTCAGTCAATTCCAAAACTAATCTCAAAGTCAGTTTACATCACAATTCTGCTAGTTATAAAAAAGATAATTGGTGGTAGGTGATGGTGATAAATAAAATTACAAGTGAATACGATAGAATTTAGTTGAATTTCTTGTCCATACAAAGCTGAAAACAACATAGTTTTTGCAAATGTCTTGAGAAAGAAGGGTTTATTTAATTAATCTTAGAGGTTTGGCCAAAACTCTAATAAACTCCAACATACCAATATATGTGTTTTTCCTGGTTTATCAAAGTTTATATTTACACATTTTGAATTAATTTTATTCGATAAATAATTTGATATCTGGCCCATAGCGTTATAATGTATATACCTGTTTCAAATGTAACTAATTCATTGCCATTTATATTTTCACCACCCTCAAATTTTTCTAGTTACATTATATTTATTTTAAAACATTAGGAGTATTATTTTTTTAGTTTTAGTAAATTTGTATGAAATAATTTTAATTTATGTTTTCAGCGAGGGGCATTTGTGAGTGAACCGGCTATACTTGTAAAAAGGAAAGGTCTTGGCAGTCAGGTTTGGTCAATGGAGAAACTGGAAAACAAGCTTATTGATATGCGTGACCTATATGAAGAAAATAAAGAAAGAAACCTACCTCTGAAGGTATTATTCATTTTGTTAATGGATATTGACTGATTAATGAATTTAATTTTCCCTAGTAAATTTCACTATTTTTATTGTTTGGTTAATACTTTTTATAGAGCTGAATTTGATTTTCCCTAGTAAATTTCACTATTTTTATTGTTTGGTTAATACTTTTTATAGAGCTGAATTTAATTTTCACTAGTAAATATGACTAATTAAAAAAAATAGTTGCATGTACTTTATCTTTAGCTGATTTTTTTTAAAGTCGGAATTTCAGACCTTATTAATTTTTTTATGTGAAAACTTTGTTGTCCATATTAGAAAATTTTAAGTACATCCATTTATTAAGAAAGAAATATCCACAATGAAAATGTTACCCTTTGAAAGACTGAATTTGCTGTCAATGCACATTGTTTACTTTGTAATCTACACCTTGCAGTCAACTTAAGGGCATAGCTATAAAAGAAATTCAATAATATTAATATGATTTACAGTTAAGGACCTTCCTTGAAAGCTATGTTTGTATTTAATGTTCACTAACAATGGTATATTAATGTTACATTAACCTTATCTTAGTAGACAGGTACCCACCCAGTCACTTTTATTTTACTACTGATGTAAACACAACTGAATTCCTTATAATAACATAGCGACACTATGTGTAAATGATTGTAATATTGATCCCCAAATAGATTTAAGGCAGAAGAACATATGCTTAGTTCACAATTGTGACAGTTACAGTAAACAAGTCAAGCTATACATGAAATACCATTTACACACACAAATGCATCACAAAAAATTTCTTATATTAAGTTCATTATTTGGAATTTTATCCACTGTATTTTGTAATGTGTGGACATAGATTATAACAAAATCTGGAAATACTGTTAAATTTTAAATTGTAACAGAGCTTTTGGTGTGAAGTTTAGTAATATTTAAGCAAGAGCGTTAAGAAGTCATACTGATTTACTTGAGGAAAAATCATTTAAAAAAAAAATTTAACACTTCATCTCAAAACCTGTTTTGGTTACACGCTTTTTGGTCATTGTTATTGACAAGAAAATGGATGACACTTTCTTTGATTAATCTTGTTAGTTAGGTGACCTGGCGGTCTAGTGGTAAGGTGTCAGACTGCTGTTCTGGCGGCCGGGTTCAATCCTCGGTCCCGGTACATATTTATCTGATTACCAAACCCTTCCTTCACCTCTGACAAAACGTGTATTAATCACAACTTGTGAATGTGGGGAATGCCAGGCCTCCACCATGGTTCGGATTCCACGTTAAACTGTAGGTCCTCCATTTCATCTCGCAATCACCCTACCATTACACATTAGCGTTAGTGCGTATAACCCGAATGGGTAGTAAGACGCGGTGTTAATAATAGTAATAATAATTTTGTTAGTTCAAATATGTTGATGTTTTATTAAAATATTTAATGTTTTACTGTTTAAGCATTTATTAAAAATCACACCATACATTTGTTAATGAAAATAATTAAATAAGTGCTAGAATTATTTTAGTCAATCTTTAAAAAAAAATGTTTATAATGCATTCTTGTACAAAAATGTTGAGTCAAAATTTTTGCAAAATTATTATAGTTGCATCAGGCCATTTTTTTTAGCAATAAAACTTTGATTAGCACTTGTTCTATTCAAATTATTATTTGTTTTTAAATGGAAATCTCACAATTTAAAAATAAATAGAATTATACATTTTTAGTGTTCATTTTTCTCCCTTTAAATATTTTTCAAAAGATTTATATTTAGTTTAAATACCTATAACTGAAACCTAACCAAAGTGTTTTTTTTCTCTTTCCCCTGACCCACTGCAAAAACATGTATCTAAAATCTAAATTGAAACTCTTTTTCAAAGTAATCCATCATGTCTTGTTCCTTCAGGAAGTTATTTCGCCTGAAAATTTCCTGAAATAAAAAGTAATTCTCACACAGGCTTAATTAATCATTAAAAATTTATCTTAATTTTTTCAATTAAAAATAACTAGAAAATGCACCTTCTCTCTTATATGTTAGGGTTGTCCACAAGTTTAGTCATAATACTGGAATCAAATTAAATTAAGTATATTTTCATCATTTCTTTTAAATTTGATCAATAAAAGCATATCAATGAGAAACTTCATTCACACTAATCTAAGCCATTAACTGCTCAAAATTTTGGTATTTCTTTGAAATAATAACTTAGAGGCATCTTTCAATTCAGATCTTCCATCATTCAGATAGTTTATATGTTTATAATTAACAGCTTTGAAAAGTTATGTTCATACAGATAAATGCTCTAGAAAAGGTTATCCATTATTAGTGATTGTTCACTAAGCTAAGCCAAGTGATATAATTTGTTTAGGAAAAAAGTAAAACTTTTTAAATATATCACCTCAGTCCACATTGAAATGAAAATTTAATTGCAATAGCAATATTATTTACCACAAAATACTATTAAAAATTGTTCTCATACTTGTTAAAATATAATAATGAAGTCTGAGATATTTTTTAATAAAATCTAGAGATGGGCCACTTGAATCTTCAAATCCTCGAATCCTGACAAGTATTCGAAATTCGAGGATACGGTGTTTTACTGGATTCGATGATCGAATCTTTCACCTCATAAGTAAAGCATAATATTTTGAATTCAAAAATTACTTAGTTTGGCCTACTTGAAAAGCACATTTTAATCCGTAATATTTATTTTGTCGGAGAAAAGAGCTAAACATGAATAAAATATTCTTTAAAAAATAGAAATAATAGGTGTGGAAAATCTTACGTGCCTAGTACCCTAACCTCCCACCTGTATGGAAAACTTGTACTCGACTGTTTCGGCACAGTCGACTGTTTCGGCACAGGATCACTTCTAAAACTTTCATCTCACGAACAACCTTGTAAATATTTTAATTACCACATTAAAACTATTCAAAAACTGAAAATTAAAACTTGAATTACAAATAAACTCGAAATAAATAAAACAAATTACGGCTTTTTTTTAAACAGAAATAAGAACACATTGCGCATGATACAAAATCAGCCGCCATTACACACGATATTAAGTCAGCCGCCATGACATATAACATGTTTACTCGCCCGAGTGATTAAAATAAAGATACTGTTACTTCTTACTAGCCAACTGGTTTTAATTATCTACACCTACTCAAAGAACCCCAATTTATTGCATACAATCCTTAAGTTAGACATTTTGTTGGGTTTCATGAAAAATAAATACTGTCAGCAGTCAGACAGCGATAAAGTTGTTTATTTATCTCTACCGGCCTACATATCGTATATAGATTGTTTGTTTAAAATCGATTCAGGTAATCTGATCACTTGGTAAGCGCTCTCGAGTTTTAAGGATCAAATAACGACTTGCTAATCCATTATTTGTTTGAGAGTTTATTATTTTTTTTAACAATATTATTGAAGTAATTGTAGATATATTCAAACGTAGCCCTGCCTTATAAAATGGGAATGAACATATTGTAGTCGAAAATATGTTCGTGTTTTAAATAGAAAGTATTCTCAGAAATCGATATATCGCAAGAATCGAATATATTTGTTTTCTACGCGAAAATAGATAATGGATATATAATAAAATAATAAAACAACTTAGGTATTATTGATCTCACTATTTCCAATGTATGTTTAATTGTTAAGCATGTTGTTTTAGTCTTTATTAAACATATCCTTTTGTATTTTTATTTTTGCTATCTTAATACAATAAAATGTCCTTTAATGATGATTTAAGTTGATCAAAGGATAACAAGGCTTAATCTGTTTATTTCACATGTTTTTTATAAACAACTCATTCTAACAACACTTTTAAAAATAGCTAAAAGACACTCAAATTTTGATTGATTTGATTTTTAAACATTAATATGAGTCTAGATTGTTGAAAGTATGATTGAAATACATATTAATTCACAGTTTAGGCCTATATTGTCTATTATAGGTCTATTTGTAAATAATTAAAATTCATAACGATTTGCTAGGATTCGGATTTGAGATTCGAAAATAAAATGTAGATTCGGATTCGAGAAATAGTGGATTCGACCCATCTCTTATAAAATTTTATTTTATTCTTTATGATTCTCAATATGAGTTTGATTTTCAATTCTTTAGAACTATGAAGGAAGAGTTATATTTCTCAAAGTTTAAGCTTACATTGCAACACTTTTGATTTGTCAAACATTCTATGGTTGTAGATTGTCAATTTTTTAGTGTTGTACACTGATTGCAAAGTCACACAGCCATTAACCATTAAGCCGAGAAAAGATTAATTTTTTCCCCCCCAAATCTAACCATTTCTCTTTTTAAATCAATATTCCCTTAATCATAGTACTAAAACATAACATTCCCCTGGTCGGAATACTTAAACTTTATTATTATGTTTAATAATCATCAACACACGCTAAGATTCCATGTTTGTATGTCACTTCTTTAAATAAAAACTTAATGTTGCACTGGTTCTTTCTATTATGGATATAAAAACATTTTCTTTCACTACCATTTTGATAATTTAATTGTCAAATTAATACTAGGCACAAATTCAAAGTAAATGTTTTTTTTATATCTTTCAGGATGAAGAGCTACCAAAAGGATTAGATCCTTTCTATGAATCTCAAGAAAATCATAACCTTATTGGGGTAGCCAATGTCTTCCTAGAGGTTCTATTTCATAATGTGAAGTTGAACTACCACACACCTATAATAAGTCAGCAAGGGGAAGTAGCAGGGCGGTTACAGGTGACTACTTCATCATATAATATATGAATTGTTTGAATTTAGATTATTGGAATATGTTTAATTGAAAATGAATGTTTTTAGAAAGTAATGCTCCAACTCCTGTGGCTGTAATTTTATTTGGGGCTACAGGAAAAGTATTTTAACCAGATTGATAATATAATTAGAATAACAATAATACATTTATTATAACAGAAAAATAAAAGATATGTTTGATTACAATAGATTTACAAGAACATAAGTTAGAAGTTACAAATTAATACTGTCTTGTTGCTACACGGGCAAACAATAGTTCTAGACGGCAAAATCAAAGGCAGTAGGCTTGAAGAGCAATGTTCAATAACAAAACAGCTGGACTGACGCCAGACTAGAGTCAGGTGATTCTAAAAGAAAAACAGTGAGGTAATTATAAACAAAAGTTAACTGGAAATGATATACATATAGTATTATTAACACATTTATAATTTAAGCTAGCTTGCTTGATTAGGACTTAAGAAATATCCTTAAGAGACACTGTATAATGGATAGCAATAGAAAAGTTAGTTGATTACATTGGTAGATGGCTAACATACAGGTGTCTACACAAAATAGTAATATGGCCGGTCCTTTCCCTATTGCATTCAATAGTACATGTGTTTAATGACCCACTCCCTGGGGTATAACACTAATTTAATTCATACAATACTAATACTCGGTCAATAGGTGCCAAAAACGGGCAAAAAGAAAAAGGTATCTGCGCGGACCCCATATGGAAACAAGCAGAGTTTTGTGCTTTACCCACCTAAGTTAATACCACACGCGAAGCGTGGCAACATGAATGATTCAACACATTGAATACATTGACCCAACTAGGTCCTAGAAAAAGGTTAGCCAACCTGGTTGTAGCCATAAACACAAGTATGTAGTTTTAAGCACTCAAAAGAGAAATATAGTGCTCGTAGAGAATAGCAACCATTTGGACTAAGTCCTTATTACATCTGGAGCTCAAGGCACCTATATCGTAGCTATATCGTATTGATCTAGGAAAAACATGGTCTTTTGGACCAATATAAAAAGTCATAAGGACGTAATCAACATTAGAAAGTCAGAAGGACTTAATAAATGAACATTTTCTAGTCTTTCACTAGACCAATAAGTCAGATGGATTTATTAACCTCGCCTCTATACTTAGGAAATCGGAGAGGATTTTCCTCGGTGGCGCGGCGGTGAGAACCACGTCCAACACTCCATGGCCACCGGTTCCTTCAGAGAAAGAGAGAGAGAAAGAGAGAAAGAGAGAGAGAAAGAGAGAGAGAGAGAGAGAAAAAGAGAGGTGTGTGTTCCTTCTTCAACGATGTGATGTGATTGAATACCATGAAGTAAATCTGATACTCATTTTATACCCTTTCTCTAAATAGAACGGAACAAAAAGTTAGAAAATAGAAAAAGGTGTAATAATACAGATGGTGATAGGAAGGACTGGAGCTTGAGGGGTGAGGTAAAAGGGAGGTTAGAAGACACGCCACAACAGTGGCGCTCGAGGGTCGTGGGAGTGAGCCCAACTTCTTTTTTTATGTCAGGAGACGTAACGAGTGGATGTGTTCGGAAACACCCTCGTTACCATACTTGTATATTTTCCTAGAAGGCATGATGGCGTTATCCGATCCCATCCGGCCACGGTGAGTAAGTCTTGAAGCATATTATTTCTTAATGTATCAGCTTTAATTATCTTCTTAGGATTCCACTATTATAAGTTTAGTATTTTTATGCAGATTTGTATTATTAAAATCCTTTGTAGTATTTTCAATTGGGAGCACGTGGATCATATCCAAGTACATCCAGTCGTTAACAGTAGGTTTTGAAGGATATTATTATTAAATATTTCAAACCTAATACTCTTCTTTGGATTTTTCCAATATAATTATTATAATTTCTTATTTCTACGTAGCCTAATTGTGTAGTTGTCAACTTTACATGATTGACACGCTACAGTAAATATAATATAATTTCCATATTCCAGCTTATGCTTTTCATCTTGTCAAGTGATTAATAAACATGGCTGGACCTATTAGCCCTCTCGTCTACTGGGCCGATGCTGGTCATTCGTTACTGATCTTGCTAATCACTAATGGTATTCGTTTGGTTTGTTTTCTTGACAATATTATTAACTAAGGTAATAGGTGAAACAAAACATAAATTTTCTAATACAAACAATTTTTTCTAAATTAAATTCTTGATGAAAAAATTTAACTTAATTTTCCTTTAAAGTGCTAGAACTAAACCAAGAAAACACCTAGCAGAAAACAAAATTCAATACATTACCTTTGTGTACATTAAAATACAACAATATAGATTTAACAACTAATAGGTAAAACAAACAGAGATTATCCAATAGTCATACTAAGAGCCATAATGATAACCCATACCTATCACATATAAATTGAATAAGGTGGGTAAGTATCAAGTATGGCAAGAAGACAGGCATTGTTTATTTTTGAATAATTGTTTATCTTTATGGCTCTTAATTAGTGATCAGTTCACGGTAGTCAAACTGATTAATTGATTATAAGGGTGTACCTTGAATAACGCTATGTTTTTTCTTTTCTTTTATGATAAAAAATAAAATTAGGAAATCTGATTTAGCACTGCTAATGCATTGAATAGGGGGACTAAGTTTGTAAGTTTTATTTATAGAAAATATTTTAGGATTTTGAAAGGCACAAGAGGGCTAAAGGATGCCTACATTTTCCAGGGCATTATGGCAAGAAATGAAAGCATTTAAAATGTTAAAAACAATAATCGCTTCACTAGAGTCTGCACGATAAATTCTGGAGCAAAAAAGGTTTCTGAATTCTATTATTATAATATTGGTTAAAAATGAATATATCATATCATTAACAAATTTACGTTGAATATTTTCCAATCTGAGAGTCAGTAAATGTTATGTAATTCTGCGCCACACTAGCATATTTGAGCTTGGACATGATCAAAGCAAAATAAAAAATTAAGTTACAATTTTAACCCCCCTCTCCTGTTATATCCATTCAGAAATAACAGTTGGGGATGAAAACAAGAGAGTTATTTTATTCAGACATCACATTACATACATCTCAATGAGAGTGAGACAACAGATAACGTTAGACGTTGGAAATATGAATATATATAAGAGGCAAACATTCATTTAACTGGCATGAACTGTATAGATGAGGTAGGTGACCTGGCGGTCTAGGGGTAAGGTGTCAGACTTCTATGCTGGCGGCCGGGGTTCAATCCTCGGTCCCGGCAAAGATTTATCTGATTACCAAACCCTTCCTTCACCTCTGACAAGACATCTTGTGAATGTGAGGAATGCCAGGCCTCCACCGTGGTTCGGATTCCATGTTAAACTGTAGGTCCTTCATTTCATCTCACAATCACCCTACCATTTCACATTAGCGTAAGTGCGTATAACCCGAACGGGTAGTAAGACGCAGTGCTAATAATAATAATATTAATAATAATAATAATCTATAGATGAGTTTTAGAAAAAAAGCCAGAGCCCAAATGGCATCATATTCTGAGAGACAAGTTGTCAAAGGTAATTCCAGACGTAATACAATACTCTTGCCCATAAATAACTCAAAAATACATTAAAAAATCTCTACTAAACTGACCTTCAAATTAGTCTCAAATAGTCCTGCCATAGCAACAAATTTATTATCAAATAGAGCTCCATATAAAATGATCAGTCAGGAAAACGATCCAGCAAATACACATAAGTGCTAAGTTACCCTAACTGACAGTTCCCATAGGTTAAACAATAACAGTATAGTCTCATATGACAAAGTTCCTCCCAATAGAATATTATAATATTAAACATATCAGAATCTTTTCACAAAGTTCATAATATTGAAAACTACGCCATCTAATGGCCTGCAAAAATAACAGTAAATAAAGCTAAGACTGTGGTATAACCTTGCCGGCTCGCATCCCTTCTTTGACTAACAATTCATGAACTTTAAACATTTTCAACAAAGATAAATAGTCTCTAAATAAATAACAAAATGAATATAATTCCCTAAAATATTACAATAAGAAGAGCTGGCAAACGATGCTATCAGTTATAAAAGTCTGTCTCAAATGGCGATACCCAAAGGGTAAAAAAGATCCATCCGTTATTCAGATAAGAAAAGTTCCAAACTAAGGCACAGGATCCAATTAGGGATCGTAATAAAAGTGAACACGGTTTGAAATAACCACCCATAGATAATAAACATTATCATGGCTTTAAGAACCCAAAATTTACCATGTCCATATAGTGCCAATAATAAATAAATTTTCAATAGAATAGAACATTTTAAGCCAAAAGGGAATTTTGAATAACCTAACGTTTAAATCAGCCTCTGGCATTGTCGCTCACCTTGTAGCCAGTAAGTAATATGTGCCTACAACACAGACATACTATCATTATATACCCAAAAAATATGCCACATGCTCTTGAGGCGCGGGATCAACAGGAGGTAAAGAGGGGAAGGGGGAAATATGCTTTGAGAACATACTTTAACATGCTCCACGTCTTCAGATGCACACAAAAGAACAGTTCTACGAGTTGGCCGACAGAGCGCAGTGAGGTCACGCATATCACTCTTCTTCTTTTTTCCGTGGGCATTGCTCAGCTTTGGCGTCGGGAAATGAACCCCGGGCCGCTTCAGTCCACTGTTAGACAGTGCCGCAATGTGTTGTGGAGTTATAGTTTTTTGCTGAGACGGGTCAACTGTGGCCAGGATGATGAGTGAGACAATCTCTTAATGTTCATGTGTTGTAACAAGGTGACACATTCATCCTTAGTGAATGAAGAGGTTATATACTTAATAAGGTCAAGTAACTTCATAGAGTGAGAAACTTAATTATCAATATGATAATATAAGTAGAGATTATGTTTTTAGGTAATGCCTAGACCATTAATTTCTATATCAATGTCAATTTTATAAGTGATAAAATAGTGTTCTAACTTGTGAAAGCTAAAGACTTAGTTTTAGATTTATTAATAGACATTCCATTTTCAATAGACCATCGCAGTATATCATTTTCAATTTATAAATTCAACTAATCAGCAAGTGTATTGATGTTTCTGAATAATTTGAGCTCATCAACAAATTAACAAATATTTTGAAGTATGTAGATACTTACCTATGTCCTCAAAAACACATTAAAGAGCAAATGACCTGAATTGGACCCTTAAGTCATACCACTTAGTATAAGAGGGCATCGGAAGAGTTTGAATCTATTTTCATGTAAAATATCTCCCTTACAAATAGCTCCTAAACCAATTCACATAGGAAACCGATAAGCCAAAATTACTTAGTTTTAAGGAAATAATACTGTTTTGATACAAATAAAAAACTTTGCTTTGGTCACAATAAATTTTATCAGTCTGACATTGAATAGATGTTTGG
>CABFOV010006180.1:0-11671 GCA_902141375.1 Timema poppense | reverse complement strand
GGGGGGGGGGGGGGGGGGGGGGGGGAACATAACCCAGACATTCTACAAAGTTTTTTATAGTAGTTTAAAACCCTTTTGTGTTTCAGATAGTGGTTTTTCAAGTGCTGAGATAAATGTTCAAGTATTATTTTCTCAAATGCTTAGAGAATGTATTTATTAGGGAAATAGGGGGCTATACAGTAGCCCTATGGCTTCTTTGGCGCTGACTGACAGCTCACAGCTGACTTATGACAGTCAATATTTAGGTATGTACCTAAATTTTGACTGTCAGCAGTGACAGCTGCTAAACACATGTTTTTGCAGATCATATGGTTCGGCGTAGGGATACCTAATTTGGTCTGGTAACTTTTCAAAGCCGTCAGCTGTTAGCTGTCAGTCAGCACCAAAGAAGCCATGGGGCTACTGTAGCTACAATTATTAGTTTTAACCCCTTATTTATTTACGGATAAGTTTATAGATGGTTTCCATGCTTCTAGGAACGTTCCACTCAACAAAATGAGATTGAATATATATGTTAATAATGAATTGAAAATATTTCACAGCTTTAAACAATTAAGCTTGGGATTCCATCCACCCCAGCATATCTGAATGAACCTAATTACTTAATAGCAAGAGATACATCCAAGAGAGTATTGTGGTTAAGATACAAGGACACATAAGTTTCAATGTTAGGACTAGGCCACGAACAAGGTATACACCAGACTCTCAGACTTACGAATTCTGCTTTGCTCCTTGAGCCAGGTTGAATCCTTGGGCACTGGGGAGTGCTTATTGTAGTTATCAGTGATAAAAGCACTTTGAAGTGAAACAATTCACTTTCAAATTGTTTGTTGTAAAGGGGTGGTGGTCCAAAAACACCAGTGCAGGTACTAGCAATCCTAACCTCTCCCCCACAAACTCACTTCCTTACCCTCTTTCATTGAACAAACCTTAACAGACAAGTAACTAGTCAAAGGAATTGAAGATTATTTACAACTAGACAATTTGCGAACACTCAAACAAATAAAGGACCATTGTATTTTACATTTTATTTGTAATTTTTAGTCTTTGTTGGTTCATTCGGGGCGTTTGTTTATGGGACAAGGGGGGTGGCACTACCTGAACCTAATTTTGTGAGCCTTGGTTTATTGATTTTAGAATTAATTTTGGTCGATTCTCAAGTAAGACCATCTTTAAAGTGAACTATTTTTAAAAATGCCTGCTTGATAGCAATGTTACTTGGGGCTGCATCTAGTGACCCCCATGTTGGACTCAAGCTATCCCACTGAGCATAATCATTTTAATCTGGAGGCTGTGGTGTATACCTTGTCTTTGGACCATGCATAATGGGTAATACTGAATCGTACACCGAGTTTAAGTAGTTTCCAAATTCACTGGCTGTTAAAAGTAGACTGGTGATATTTACATTTTATTAAGTCAGATGGGAAGACTTTTCAAAAAATTATTTTAACATTTCTCAGAAATTCTTGAGGCTACTTTAGAAGAATATAAATAAACATAAAAAAAGAATCATAATAAAAACCTTAAACATGCTGTGGCAACTGTTTGGTAAATGGGAGAGGGGCAAGTACATGTTAGATAATGGTTTTAGACCTCTTAAATATAAAACCAAAATGCTCAACTGTGAGTAAAAATTATTTGATTATTTCAAACCCGCTTTGGTGGCCAGGTGGTCTAATGCACTACTCTCACAGTAGACTAGACTGCCGATGGTGCAGAGATCAAGGCTCAAATCTCGGTCGGGTGTACTGAGGGTGGTTTTTCCAAAATGGTTTTCCACCATCTTTCCATGCAAATACGGGTTACAATTCTTATCATTATAACCTCCCTAATCCCAAAAACCATTAGCATAATTAGTAAATAAGCGAATAACCCAAACAAGTAGTAAGATGTGGCTCTTAAAAAAATATGAGTACAAAATTATTCATTATTCTTTTACATAAAGAGTAGCTAACAAATTACACTAGCCAAACTTTTTTTTTCCATACCTGGACATAGTGGCTGATTTTAAAGGGAATGATGTACTGATTTAAAAAATCACATTAATTTTTCTGTCACATCTACATCAAAAGATATACTAAAATTTAAAAAGTCAATGACCTACCAATTACCAATCTTCATTAACTTTTTCATGTAAAAATACAACTTTCACACTAATTTATATTATCATGTTAGGTTATATGTGCATCTTATATCATTAAAAATTATCGCCACGGATATGCACTTTCTCTTAAACAACCATCAATTACCTCCCATCATTGTAGTATATCAGCGATCTTAATAACTCTTTTCTCTCATGAATATGTCCTGGTGAAAGTGCTATTCTTGCTCATCACTCACAGCTCTCAAATTATCAAGGGGAAAATAAAAACCTAAATGTTAATGTGAAAATAAAAAATTAATTTTCAAACATTTGTTTGGCAACAAAGATTCATAGCTGTCTTCTTTCCTGTTTTTAAGAAATACATGCACAACTTCTTTAAATGAAACTAAAGCTGTCGATTCAGTATCCTGTTGCTTCATCTCAAATACATATTTCATAAGTTTTCTTATTTGTGTACAAATGAAACTTCTCTAAGTTTAGCATCTGTTGTATTAAAACTTCTACAAGATAGGGAAATCCACTTCTTATTTTATCTTAAGCCTTAACAAAATTCTTCATTAACTCTAGCTTTATCTTTAAAGGTGGAAGAACATTTTGAGGCTCAACCAGAGGAACGTATTTAAATTACTTCTCAGTAAATATTCACTTCGCTTTTCCCATTATTACACAATACAATGATTTTCTCTTTCTTGACTGTTCCAAAAACATAGGGAAAAAAACCCCAATATTTTGTGAAATCTCCTAGACCGGTAAGTATGCCAATAAACTTAAGATAGCCATAGACATTCCAAGTGTAGCGTAGTCTTGGTACTTTACTGCATTCTGAATCTTTGACATAATTTCATGTTTCCTTTAAACCAACAATATGAATGGGATGTACTGATAGATATTTATTTCCATTATGTGGCAGAACTGCTTTCAAACTTAATTTTGATGCATCAATAAATATGCACCATTCATTAGGATTATGTTCAATGCCTAGTTATAAAAATATAAATTAATCTTCACCAAACTGTCCTCTGTAGTAAAATAACTGGCATATATTTCACGCCGTTGTTGATAGAATATTATTGAAGTCTTACTTAAAGTAATTTCCATTGCTGTAACCGGGAACCAAGAAGTTCATCTTGCTCTTTGGTTAACTTTAGGTTACCCACTATCTCATTAAAATCTTCTTGCTTAATTGAATGTAGCATGTTAAGGTGGGATGGAAGGGGACGCGAGAGAAAGCCCTAATTTTCTTCACTTGGGGACTTTACATTTTCTTGACTATCTGTTAAGGGTGTTCTGGAATTTAATGAAATCTTTTCTCTTCATTTAAAAAGTTAGCTAGATAATGCTACCATGCTCATGAAAGATATTCAAGAACTGTTGATATCATTATGTTAAGAAAATTATACTCTGTACTAGAGCAATATTTTATTTTGCCATAAAAATGTGTTGCAATATAAACTGAAAAAACACTGACCTTTTTTCGTCACTCCTTTCATCCCACCTAAACACTTACCATTCATTGGTCAAAATCCTTAAAACTGAATGGCTCATGAGAGTTTGTGACACATTCATTTGTACTTTCTTCAAAACTGGTTCCTTCATCCCCTGCTTGGGGGGAATTTTTACCGTCAGGTCTTTACTTTGTGGCTTAGGCCATATTGAAGATATATATTTTAAAATTTGAAATGGTGCTAACTTTTTTTTTTACATTCCTGATGTTTTTGTCTTAGAGAAAGATCAATTTTATCAACGCGGCTATGTGGTTCTAGCCATAACATAGGTACAGCAAAATGCGTAATTTTGAGCTACCCAGCTAGCCACATCCTCAGATTTGTTGTTTAGTTAGTTCAGTACTTATGTGGAGCCCATTTTTCACTTTATTTCAATCTTGTAACCAAAATACAAAGATTATGCAAATTTATTAATGCTAAACATTTACTTCCTAGGATTTTTCATTGTAATTCTATCACACATGGAGCAGAAATTTCCAAGGTAATTAAAACACTTAATTTGCCTATGCATTATATATAACACAATGGTAGATAACTGATAGGATAAAAATACTCAAATTAACACTGATCAACCACTCAAACTATAGCTTTCTCTTCGTAATGAAAGAGTAATTGTATTAGAATATACACAGTACAACAACAGTGCTATCAGACTGCATGGTTTTAGAAAAAACAATAACTAATAATATGTCATGCAACACCATATAGTGACCACAAAACAAATCGTAACAAAAATGTCTCAAGTAACATAAATATACTTGAATAAATTTGTTGTAAAGTCATTTATTAATAAATTTATAATAAACTGTAGTTTGGTCTTGTTTTTCAATCATTTATATAACAAAAGTTAAAGAATTTCAATATTTTATATTAATACAAACAATATTCATAAAATATTTATTCAAAGTTTTTATATCAACAATTTTTGGAAAACTATATATGAATATTCTTAGATCTAGGTTTCCTTTACTTTTATTCTTGAATTCTTTTCACAGTGTGAGGCAAGATGTGATACCATCTTAGCTCACCCTAAGCTTTATAGTATAGATACTACCTTAACTCACTAATCCTACATTCACATTATGGGAAATCACAACCTTATTATCATCTTGTCACCAATTCCTATGATTTGATAAATAACTAAATATACTTATTTACTAATATAGATTTTGTTATGTTTGGAGTAAGCTTTGTTTTATAATCATGTAAATGATATTGTTCTACCAGTTTATCTTATAATATTGATAGTTTCAGAATGAAATCACGTGTATTTAAGATTTAAAAAAAACTTATGCAAAGGAAAAACCATTAGTTTGAGAGGAAAATTGTAATTTTAATTCTCAATTTTAAATTTCTTTGAACAAGGAAAATCTTAAGAATGAAAACTAATTTATTGAAATATTGTAACTTTCTTCTAGTTAGCTTTGTTGCAATCCCTTCTATGTTATTAAATTCAACAATCAATCACCTGCTTTGGTGGCTGCATGGTCTAAAGTGTCACTCTCATTTTAAGACTAGACTACCGATGACAGGGAGCTCAGGGTCAAATTCTGGACAGGTCTACTGAGGGTGGGTTTTTTCCAAAATGGTTTTCCACTCTCTCCCCTTGAAAGAAAAAAAAAACCGATTCTGTGGTCACATGATCTAAGGTGCTACTCTCGCAATAGACTAGACTACATATAATGGGACGATCGTAGTTCGATCCCAGTCGGGTATACTGAGCTGGATTTAACTAAATGCTTTCCCACTCCACGAAACTGTTGTTATACTTCTTATATATTCAACCTTCTTCATTCTTAGACCATTAGCATAATTACTACATATGCAGATAACCTAAATGGATAGTAAGATGCGATGCTAAGTTAATAAATGTTCTATGCAAATGTGGATTAAATTCAACCTTCTTCATCCTTAACCCTCACATAATTAGTACATATGCTTATAACCTGAAACTCTAATAAGACGAGGTGCAAAAAGACTTCAACAATTTCTAGCAAGCTGATTTTGAAGAGCTGTGGTTACTGTGTACATCGCTTCCTTACAAATTTAGTTAATATGGCTACTATTCAAACTATACCAAGCCACCATTGATTTACTTATGCACATTCGTTGTATCCTTTCACTTCTGCTAGTGGGAGTGTCTATTTTGCAACCAGAAATCCCTCATCATGCACTTTCTATTCTTTTCTCTGCTGTTTGTTATGGGGGGAGAAAAATGGAACTCCATGAAGCAAATATTGGCCAAGCCAGTAGCAGTGAATGTGTTGTAATTTGCTCTTCAATGGTTTGTTGGAGAAATTCTCTTGCTGCAAGTCTTTTCACTGTTTTCCTTATACCTTCACATACTATTTTAGTATAAGCTCTTGCCTAGACATGCCACTAAGACTTGACTTCAAATTCCTTTTTATAGTGGCATACAATACTTTTAATTTTAAACCATCAGAATCCTTGTAATAGATTGCTATTGGGGGGGAAAAATCCTGGTCATTGTTACAGTGAAAATACTGGGCCCATCTTGTAAAACAAATGCATCATTTTCTGTAAAATCAAGATATACCACAACCTAACTTTCTTTTACATTTTCTCTCAAATGGTTTTAGTGTTCACTGTTACTTGGCTATCAAAGAATGCATTTTCAGAACCAACAACTGTTCATAAACTTATTCCAAAAACTTTTCTGGTGTTTGTAGAATATTTCAAAATTACATCTTCCAACAAATACCCATTTTGTAGGTAATGTGAAAGTTTTTTGTCCCAGGCATTAGGCATTATCATCGTTATAGAAACTGTTAACATTCTTCAAATACAGATTTATTTAAAAAATCTTAGTAGGTTTGGATAACGTCTTGCTAAAATACCCTTTTCTTTTACCAATGCTTTTATTTTTCTCGCCATTCTGTTACCAACTCCAAATTCCTCTATATTTTTTGTTGCATGTACTGTGTTTTTACAGATCTGATACATTTTGTAACACCCTCATATCTTGTTAAAAATGGTTACAACAGAAAAAAACCTAGCAGGTTTACAAAGTACCTTTTAGCCACATTGGAAAGTATATACTCTCACACATCACTATCTGCACATTAACTTAGCCTACACACTTTGAAATGAATTAAACAAAAATCTCAATGCAGTCTGCACAGTACGCACCGTAGGAGGGTAAAGGCACAACTGAGTGCTTGCTGGCTGTTAATTATATTCATCTATTCAGCTTTCATCATGAAATACTTAGATCTGAAGCTTGGTTCTGACTGTGTCTTGCATGTACATACATGACATTAATCGGCTAAGTCTTACAGGAACCATACTATAATTTTCTAAATTGTTATATTTGGTGGTTTTCCTAAGCGACCTACCTACCTCACCTTCAGCCAACCCCCACCCAGAGTAAACTTAGTTAAGACATTTTAGACTTCAAATAAAATAGAACTAATAGCACTATTATGATCTAAGAAATAAATAAAAGTTAGTGTTTCTTGTCCAAAGAAATTGAAAATTGTGAATTAAAATTTCGATTTTACTTTCACACCAAAGGTTTTTTATTTGCATTATATATATATATTTTAATTGATAGAAACACGATTTTACGGTGGTCTTGGGTAAAGGGCTCGCTTTGTAACATAGCTTGTACTGCTAATATCACAATGTTACTACCCGCCCCAAATAAGCCTATACACATAAACATCCTGAAATATAAATACTAGCAAGACTAACTAGTATAATGAAATACTACCACCTCAAATAAACCTATACTCATCCAGCATGATTAAATATCACAATCTTACTATATTTAATATATGTGCTATACTCACCCATTGTATCCTCTGGCCTAGCACAACCTGTTCACACCAAATCCTAAAAAGAAGAGAAGTCCTAACAAGTTTGAATGATGCAGCAACAACATGTTCCAATAGAGGAGTCCAGAAATGCTCTGATTGGCCCGGCTGAACTACAGGAGGACCACTCATATTCTTGAACTGAAACTAATCACCTGTCTAGTCTACGTGACCGAATGTACGTAGCTAGAGTTTGTAGCCGCTCACAATGTGGTGTACGTGTCTTGGGAACAAGTCAAGCGGAACTACAAGAAACCAAGAGACTGGCGGACGTAACTAATGAGACATAGCCTATCCACCAGCTGCTTGGCGTGTGACGTTAAACTAATAATAATAAAAATAATAAAGGACTCCCACCTCCCTACCGATCAACTAGACTTATATAACAATGAAACTTAGAAAATATGGTTGACTATTACATCAGACACTTCCTTGAGAAGTCCTATTCAGGACAAGAACATTATCTAGCCAGGATGGCTATAAATATATATATATATTTTATTGATTATATAAACTTTATATTACAATTATGGGTTTGATTATCTTGAACACTTAGGTTTATTATGTATTTGAAATCAGTCAGGTTTATTATGTAGTTGAAATCAGTCAGTGTAGGCATCTGTAATTTTTCGCTGAAGGTTTTATTTTTGAAAGTAAATTCTATTATGGAACACTTTGTTTCCTCTTGCCACTTGGGTGCTAGTATCTTTGTAATTTCTTGAAATATTCGGGTAGCCACATTTATTTTATTCCTTTTCTGGCTTAAATTTTGTAAGTTTAAATATTAATTTTTATTGCTCTTGTGGTTACTAGTAATAATTTAAATTCTTTAAATTTGATAATTTTTCCTTTATAGGTTATTTGTTATTTTTATAGACGTATCTTCTTCGGAATAAATATTAAAGTAACTTATTTTTGTTGGTTAATAAGGTTTTGACTTTAAAATTTATCGATTCATTTAGTGAAAAATTACAAATATTCTTACGTAACAATGCTTTGTTTTCTATTTTAATATTAGATATTAAAATGTAGGAATTTTTTCGAATTCATTAAAAGTGACAAGGGTAATAGTTCCGCGAAGGTTTGAGTTTTAGTCAGGAAGTCAAACCTTTGTGTTAGTAATAAATATCTGATTCAATATTTAAATTTAAATTTTATCCTAAAATTTAAATTTGTTTTGTCTGTATTCACAGTGGTTAATCAAACGCATTATAAACCATTTAAAAGAGGTTCTTTAAGCTCTTTTTAATCATCATAAGTAGTTATTTAAATTTTTAATAAATATCTGATTCGATATTTAAATTTAAATTTTGATCCTAAATTTGTTTGTCTGAATTCACTGTGGTGAATCAGATCCTTTGTAAATCATTTAAAAAAGGTTATTTTAATATTGTTTTTAACATGATCAACCATTTTGTTTATTCTTTTGGTCTCTTCCAGACTAGTTTAAATAAAATAATGATATACCTAGAGCTATTGAAATATACTCTCAAACATACTGCACAAATGCAGACTCAGCCATGATTAATTTTTTTTCCAACACACTTCAGTTTGACTTGTAAAGACATGTAATTTGTTGTTTTACCTCTGTTTATTACATTAAATAAATGATTCTAATATTTATATAACTTGCAAATGTTTTAATTTTTGTTGTTATCATTTCCTTAGATTCCGTCCACCCTCTTTTAGTCGGGGTTTCAAACCCAGCTAGCGCCAACGAATTGGTTTTGAGTGATACAAATCTGTTGCTCAATTGGCTTTGGAAGGGAAGTTAATAAAGCCTTTAGTTTTATATTTATATTTCTACTCGATTGTATTCCAATTATAGTGTGATCAGATTTTATACTGATGATGATGCGGATGTAATAATGTTCACCCATGTATGCCTTACTGTTGAGCAGTAATTATAATAATAGCAGGTTTTATGATGATGACGTGTCCATGCCTTGCTGCATGCTTGTATATGGTTATGTGATCTGATTATATGTAATTCAGGTTCTTAAGAAATGAGTAACACTTTTAATGTTGCACACAATTTATTTAGATTACACTCTCGGTATTGAAGATTTGATATTAAAGTGATACAGTTTTTGTTCACTTTCGAACTGACGTGGAAATCCTGAGCTAGCGCAGTTAAAAGTTATGTTTTCTGTGTAACAATATTAGGTTTCTGTGTGGATTTATACGCCAAATCTGCTTATATATGACCGATCACTATTTTCTTGGACCCCTTGTTACTAGGGTTAAAACCAACTAATAGAACTCCTGTTAACCTGATGTTGTGAAGGCTAGTTTCATATTCGGTAAATGGAGCCAGCATGTTATCTGATTTTCAAATACAACAGAGTTTGTCTTTTAAAGAAATAAAGTTTTAAAATGTATGGTATTGAAATTATTTCTGAAAAGCGTTTTTTTCCATGGATGAAGTAGTAAAAGGGAATTTTACATACAATACTTTAAAGAAAAATACACTTCATCCATGACTTTTTGAATATATGAGAGGGGTCCAAAACAGTATCAATATAGTCTCGTGTACATTTGGGCATGGAAAGTACTCTGAAAGGTATGTGAAAATACCCTTCCTGGTAAAATTGCTGGGTCCTTTCACTCTCATTCATATAAATTCTCGTCTGCTGATATAACCATTCGGTTCATAAATTGCGCATTTAAATACCTCAACAAAATAAAAATATACTGCGATTCCATGACTAAAATATCCACAAATGACGCTAAACTATTTAAGTTTTGTAGATTAATTTTTTTTCAAAATTCTTAAAAATAAATATTTTTGAGAAATTCAAGGTAATACATTTAAAGCATGGGCTTGAAATTCAACTATTGAATTTATGTATCACATGAAAGCACATAAAATAAGTTTCAGAAGGTTTTTCTCAGCTTCTATCTAGTAAAAAACTTTTTTTTCAGAAGACACATTTGAAGTTTTTCTCGATAAAAAACTGAAAATCTAGATTTTTTACTATCTCTAGGGTTACATACATTAGGTTATTCAAATTTGAAAAAAATCAAGTGGGTAAAGTTTTTTTTTCCATAAAATCACTTGATACACAGAATGACCCTTTGTATATTAGTATCTTATTTTGAATGTTTTCCTACTGATCTGCCCCCTATCTTCATTTTGCTCAATATATTTTAATTTGTCTAACCTATGTCTTCTTTATCTACTGATTTATTTTTAGTCTATACTTTTTAACGTTCACAATTTTAAAATATCTTTAAAACCAGTGGTTTGTTAATTATAAAGTTTCTTGTGCAGATGGATATCTTTTTATCACTACACTACTCATCATCTTGAACAATTCCAGCAACTAGCCAGGGTCTGTTTGGAACATAAGTCTCCACGACGTCTCCTATCTCCACATTATTTCTCCTCCTCTACCATGAACCAGTCTTCACCTCTCTCCTTCACAATGCTCTGCACTTTTCAGCCACACCTGTTTCTTTGTATTCCTCTTGGCCTCCTGCACCCCACTTCAATATCAAATATCTTATTTTGTATCCCATCTTTCTCCATTCTCCTAACATGGCTGCACCACCTTTGTCTTGACATACCCTGTTCTCTACTGAATCCTCCTTAACTCCTTAACATCCCACTCATTCTTTCATTTCTCATCTGATTCATTCTGATCACTCATATAGTATTTCACAGGCATTTCATTTCACAAGCTTTAATTATGCTTTAATCCTGCATCTTCATTACCCATGTTTCCACTGTTTATGTCAATAATGTCTATAATATGTCTTGTAAATCAATACCTTAAACTTCCTCAGCATATACTTGCTTAAAAATTAGCCTTCTCACAATTTTAATAAAAGCTCTTACTGACTTATATTCTGTTCCTTCCTCCTTCCTCTATCACACTTCCTAGGTATTTAAATCTTTCCACTACCTTATATTGCTCCCTTCAAATGGTCTCAACAGTCATGCACCTGTATATCTTGTCATAATCGTACATTAAACCTCATTCATTACTGCTTGACCACTTCATCCCATGTATCTAACTGCTGCTGAACTTCTTTCTCCTTATTGTCCCCTACTATATGTTTTCTGCAAACATTATCTTGTCTGTCATTATTCATGTCTTTTTACCCAATCCTTTCTACCACTTGTTTAATTATTTCATTCGTTACTACAATGAATATTAGTGGTGAGAGTGCACTACTTTTATTCAGGTTATTTATTAACTAAACCTTATCTGCCTTCTCCC
>CABFOV010006179.1:19391-36615 GCA_902141375.1 Timema poppense | reverse complement strand
GGATGGGATGGGTTTAAGTCCCTGGGTCCGCGAGTGTTTAAGGGGGGGGGCTGCATGTCTTCGTCCTCCGCAAAGTCCTAGGTTAGATGTTCCCACTGGATGGGGATGGAGGGGAATTGTCTTAAGGTTTGAGGGGAGGCATAGAGGGAGAATACAGGTGTACTGAGGGTGTGGACAGGTTGAGGTAATGGGTGGAAGGGGGAAGAGGGTGTTGGATGATGTTGTATATCCGGTGTCTGTGGCTTTCTCTTTCTTCTTAACTCCCCTTCCTCTCCCCTTGGAGTGAGTCATGGGGAGTCTTGCAATGGTGCATGAGAGGCAGCCAGCCAAGGGCGCTACCTCAGAGGCCAAAAAAAGGCTTCAAACTTGTGAAATATTTATATTTTGCTTTATTGATGATTATGACTATGAGTCTTCTATCAATCCTCCTCCTCCTCCTACTAAGAATTTGTTCATTTTACATTTATGTGGGTGACTCTCTACAAGATTCTAGCGAAGTACACAAATTACATAAAGTAATCACTTACAGTGATTATATCTTAAATTACCTGTTGACACAGAGGAAACGATACGTTACATAAACTATAGAGAAAATCATATGTGAGGGTCTTCCTACAGACACACTTAAAATATACTCGAATATTTTAATTAAGTTTCATCCAAACTCATGGCAACACTATCTAGCGCTGGGTCTCAGAATTTTTGTTGGGTGGCTCACTCGGGAAGGGTGTTTTTGGTCGATCACCAGCAAATGACATGTAACAAAGTATCAGTCTTAGCTTTGCCGACTACACTATGACCCTTTCTTATGGCTATACCATTGGAAACAAGCAAGGTAAGCTTTCCAGGTAAACAGAGTGTTCATATTTATCTGGCACATTTTCTTATCTGATCGTATGAGAATATATCCGATGAACTTATTTTATGTTTTAAAATTTCTCAACATTAAACTTGTTTTAAACTATTGGATCTACATAATTAGACCCTAATTGCCTGCCATTAAATTTGCTTTCCAGGTGTCAAAACACGACAAAAGAAAACAACACCAAATAAATGCCAACTAACTGTTTTGAGCGGTTGTCAGTCCTACGTTAAGATGATGTTTTTTTAAGGAATCAGCCCGTTTACTTGGTTGTACATCAGTTAAAACTCAACAAATTGTTGTGACCGAAGCATCGTCTATAGAATATTATAGTTGTAGAAAATGTCAAGAGTACTCAGCTTTATGCATATCAGTTTAAATGTGGAACTAATAAGCTGAATATAATTTCAAAACATTTTCATACAAAGAACGATAAACAAAGGAGGGGCACATTAAACAATGATACCAACCCAACAACAGTACATTTCCACAATATAATATAGAATTGCCTATGTTAACAGAAAGCTATTCCAAAGATAAAGCCTTAACCCAAAGGTCATCAACAGTGATCAGTGATTTTTACTATATTAGTGTCAAATCTACATTTCTTTCAAATACGAGTTCTGGGAAACACTTTAGGCAAAAGAGGTTAGTTTATCCAAAGAAAACATTCTTATATTTATGATATTTTTATGCAAGTTTAATTTCATTTATTAATAGGGCCTAAGACAGCTCCTGCAGCGAATTATGAATTACTTACACTTTATGTGCTTCCATGGTATGTTAGTAATAATAAACTTTGTTCTGATTAGGATACAAACTAAAATGTGTCCAACAGGGGTTGTATAAGATATAGGACAGCACCCAATCACTCTTGCTTCCATGTTTTATAATTTTGGTTCAGTGTGGATTCACAATTATTTAGCATTTAAAGACACCAAGCCACACATCCAAATTCTGTTAAGTAGAATAACAATCTGATTTCATAAGTTTGTCCTTGGATTTTAAATCTGCTAAGTTGTCAAATCCTCGAATCTTTTAAAGGGTTTGAGGATTCATAGGCTTGAAGAACACTTTTTTTTATGATAAGCATTATCACTACTTTTATTATATTTTCATGGATTAAGTTTATCTTTTGTAGTAGATGGTTCGTGTTAGGTTCAGAAATAAACATTTTAAGTTTACATTTAATCTATTCAGGATTGGTGCCGCACACACGCGACTGCATCAAATTACCTGTACAATCTAATGTCGTGTAAGCGAGTCATCAAGTTTTATCAGTGGAGTACTATCATCGCACTAGCGTGACAAATATGATTATTTTACAAACATGTGCTGCATTCTTTTGGCTTTAGAAATAACTATTAACACCTTCGATATATTGAAGTTTACAGAAAACATCACCATAGAAATCATGTTCCCACCGACTTAAAATTAACAATCGTGCATAAGCAACTATGGCGAACCTGTCACAGATGTAATCTAGTTTTATTTCCAAGTTTTTCGTGGATCGTGTTGTTAATGAAAATGAAATCAATGAAATTTTATTAAATGCAGAATCTGTTGATGAATAAAGTTATTATAGGAGTGATAATTATTCTGAAAATGAGGACGAATTAGACACTAATGATATTGTTAATGGCGTTACTTTATGTGAAGAACTACCTTATAATATCAAACCCAACATACATATTTCTATACAGACTACTGACGAACTTACAAATCAACCGACAAAATGACGAAAAATAGCCCCACTAAGGGAAAATAATCCTTTAACAATTGATAGTGTAACCTAGTCTGGCAATGAATTCAACCCTATCATTCATCATTTTGATGATTCTAACTCCGGCATACAGTCTAATATTTTTACCAATGAAACTGAATTTGTGTGTTATTTTAAATCACTTCTTACACCCGAAATTGTTGAAATCGTTGTAGTTGAAACTAATAGATATTATGAACAAGTTTCCCCCACAACTCTTATTCACCAGGTTCAAATTTGAAACGATGTAAACCAATGGATGTAGATTAAATTATTACATTTATAAGTAACCATGCTTATGGCTAGAAATAAAAAAAAAAATGATAAAAGAGTACTGGTCAACAGACACACCCATAATTTCTGAAACCATCGGCATAGACAGATACCTTAATGTCCTCAGTATGCTTCATAACCTAGTCGGTGCATGAATTCTGGTTTTTAGAATGCTACTACCGAAAAGGTTAATAATTTCTTTGTAGGATAAAAATATTTCACAAAACATTTATTTTTTAATATATTGTAGAAGGTAAAGTAGATAAATATAAAAGGGTACACACACAATATGGTTCTTACAATGAAAATAATACAATTTACACTTTACACTGCTGCCATCGGACAAAGTTTGTCTTTGTTGTTGTCCAGTGGCAGCAGTGTGAAGTGTGAACCTTGTTTCCCTTTTCATTATAAAAGCCATATTATGTTTGCTCCTTTTTATTTATTCCTATCTCCTTTACTGTCTACAATATATTACAAATTATACCTCAAAAAACTCAGATTTTCTTTAAATAGCTATTTATTATATTGTGACATATTGACTTAAATTGTGATTCAAATAGATATCATAATAGCTAGCATTATTCATATTTTGTGTAAATAAGTATATCGTACTACGTTGGCTACCATGATAGACGGATAAAAAATAAAGCACGCTCATTGGTCACCTCCCTACGTCATGCAATTGTGCAAAACCTGTGTCTCCAGTATCATTTCTGACTCCACTCAGATTCCATCATGTTGTGGGCGTTTGTTCTACCAGTATGAAAACTCTTTTTAATTAATTATCCTCATTAATTTCTAGCATAGTAACATCTAATATAACTCAAGATGTCACATAAGGTAGGGGAGGGGCAAGCAGTCATTTAAGCACCAACGATAACCGAGTGTATTTTGTCTTATCAAACTCCTGTTTGATTGACAGTTAACAAATGATTTTCTCACTTTAGATTGTAATTTTTCATGCTATAAACTTAAGAGAAACAATAACAGTTATTGGATACATTTTTGTATCAATACAATTATATAAGTTATAATGTAGAACACAGTGTGTCATCACAGACTTAGTCCATAATGTGCTGCTAAATAATGTAGATCACGTTAATTAAGACAATAGAGAGCAACTGGATGCATTTGGAAGGTGGCTAAGAGTATGTGTGTATGCTTTTATTTTAATTAACACGTTTTGACAAGGAATAATAGTTATATAACGACATATTGTATAGGGTAGGGAGGAAGGTGAATGTTAGTATAAGGTATTGCACACTTATGGCACTATCCTTAGGGGTTCAAGGGCCCATCCCTAATTATGAGACTATTAATTTTGTTTAGGTTTTGAATATTGGTTGTGTAGCTGAGGTGTTTATAAACAGGAGTGCAAGGGGTAGCTATTTATAACATTGTTTAGTATCTATCCTAACGGGAAAACATCGATATTTGTCATACACCAGAAACGTCCAGAGCCTGTTCTGAACACTAGTTTCTTAAATAAATCTTTGTTACATATATATTATTTACATAATTTATAATAATTATCCACGCAATATTATATAATGTATTGGTTGAATCTGAGAAACACATTCAAAGTATATTCTTATGTTAAATAGTCATATTATAATTATATATGTACTTTTCTTACAAATAATGTGTAATTAAAACCACATTTTAGAATATTATAACCTGATTTTAATTACTATGGAAAAAATTCATAATTGTCTTTTAAATATGTAGTATGTGTGTGTGTGTGTGTGTATATATATATATATATATATATATTTTTTTTTTTAATGCTAAAATATTCAATAAACAATGTTGAATTAAAGATATTGTTGAGAAATATTCACAGCATTTAAATATATTGTTTGGATCTTATGTCCCAGCTTCTATTTATTTCTACACATTTATAAACATTTTCTTTTGTATATTTGGATAAATGTGGAATTTTATCAAATTGCTTGTAAGAGCAGGTTTGTGGTAACAAAAAAAAATATCCCTAAAATACTACTTTAGTTTGAAATTGTTTTTATTTACATGATAGCTATTATTAGTTCTCTATGAATAAATAATTAAAATTCCAACATGATTTTTTCCCTTGAAGCATTTGAAATGGTAAAATAATAATAAAGTTAATATATCACATGTACTAAATTTAATAAAATCATGTAATAAAAGCTTTCTTCAGAGGATAGGCAGTAAATTTCTTACAACCAAAAACCATTTCACGAAAAGATTACATTTAGTCAAATTTCCTTATTCAAAATATTAGCACCACAAAGTCACATCTTAAATTGTTTTGAGTATGAGTCATTATGTTTCTAGAGACTTCTAAATAAGAGCCTCAAAGAAACTGGATATCCCATTCCCTTTGGAGTAGCGTTCATAAAAAAATAACAGGCACTTCCTTCTTGTAAGGTCTTATTCCCATTCCCCAATGTACATGGTTCGAGGCATAGGTGTAGGGATGTAACCACGAGTGGGGATCGGTAGACGCCCATAGATGTGGTCTAAAACTTCAGAATCTGTAACAACATAGGCATATAATTGAGTGCTGGGTCAGATCAGTAAATAGGTTACTAAATTCATCATGCCCTTACTTTAGTTTAGTCATTATGATATACTAAATACATTTAAATTTCCATCAGATTAGTTGATATAAAATATTATTTATTATCAAGTGGTTTAGGATTGTTAAAAATAAACAATGATAGTCCATGTCAATTAACTAAGAATGGCCATTAGGGAGCTTGTAGAACACAAAGTCTGCTTCCAACATTAAGATGAGAGAAAAACTTAAGAGATGTATCTGTATTTTATGTATTATGAATATATTATGATATGCAGTAAATACAATGTTTTATTTCTGTATTAAAAGTTTGTAAATAAATTATTATAATTATTATTGCTAAAAAAGAGGAAGTAGATCAAAACTATGAATTGAAAACTAAATCTACAATTATTATTCTTAATATTTAAATATTTGCTTTTTGTCAAAATATTACTGTCATAATAACCAGTTAAAACACTTATCCAGTACTTCTTTTACCAATGGTCTTTGGTTGAGAAAAATATGTTTTGTGGTTTAGGATCTTTTATACAATTTAAGAAATTTGGATTCAGGAAAGGAAAATGAACCGGAGATGCCATCAGTATGCTGAGAATAATTTCAGAAAAAGTGCTGGAAGTCAAGGAAGTTAAGTTTGGAACTGAGGAAGAAACTGATGAAATGCCACATTTGGAGCATCACAGTGTATGGAGCAGAAACATGGACTCTTAGGAAGATGGAAAAGAAATACTTAGAAAGCTTTGAAATGTGGTGTTGAAGAAGACTTTATAAGATCATTGACAAATGAAGTCCTGAGAAGAGAACCATTTTGGATATTATTATTTGGCACAAAGCAAACTGGATCAGATACATCTTTAGGAAGGACTGTCTTCTGCACAACGTCATGTCATAGAAGGAAAGGTTGAGGGAAAGAGGAGCTTAGGAAGGAGGAGGATTCAAATACTAGATGGCTTGAAAGAAAAAAGAAAATTCTGGGAGGTGAAGGAGTTGGAGGATGGGGCACACTGGTGGTCTATTTTCACTGACCCGCCTCGGTGGTGTAGTTAGCTGACGCGCTAATTTTTTGTTGAGCTAGACTGCCGAAGACGGGGAGATTGAAGTTTGAATCTCGGTCAAGTGAACTGAGGTGGTATTTTATAAATGGTGTACAACTTTCCCTCCACGCAAATGCAGGTTCACTTCCTCTGAATTCAACCTTTCCAGTTTCTAACACACTAGAGTAATTGGTAAGCAAGTGTATAACTCGAACGGGTAATAGATAGATAAATAAATAAAATATGTTCACTGACAAAAGGAATGGGCCTGTTGTGAGACGGAACACATAATAATAATCGTGAGACCTATGAAAGGCCAGCACTGAAAAGTACACAACTACCTAACAAACACGTATAATAATAAGATAAAATAAACAATAATACATAATGATGAATAATTTTAAAAAAATATGACATAATTATTATTAATGATATATAATAAAAATAATAAATAACTTGAAAGTAGTAAAAGGATAAATATTTCAAAAGCATAACAATAAACATATAAAAACATCAGAATAGTGTAAATTTAAATATTCAAGGCCGAACCTCTACAGGCTAAATTACTGATAAGGGAGTTCCTTAAATAACTCTTCGAATTTGGCATTTCTTTCATGATAAAAGTCGAATTTGACAACGCTGGAATTAGCACTGTGGATACAATGGCCTATGGGGATACCATTGTAAGAGTTGTTGAGAGAAAATAATTTTAGATTACAAGAGGTCCGAGAAGGGACATGTAACCTACATGATGATGATGATGATTATGATGATGATACTGATAATATTTGCCTATAAAAGGCCATGAAGTCAATTTTGTGAAAAGGTTCAATCTAGTCTTATTTTGCATATGTATCAAACACACTAAAATTTGACAATGGACCTTAAATATGTGTCAATATTCATTTTTATGTATTTTTTTAAAAGCTTGTTAAAACATGAAATTTCGATGTGTCTATATACTCCATCCCCCATTTCATGTCAATAAGTTTGGTTATCATACCTTCCATTTAACATTTATTACATCACTTATGTAGTGTATTTTAATGTATGTGGTAGAAGCAAGTTAGTGACATAAAACGATACAAGGAACCTACCCAGAGGGGCCCGCTTAGCCTCTCCTAATCAATCCTGCTCTCATTGCCAAGTGGTGTACCTCGAAGCCTAAGTAACCTGGTAAAGTTGGGTTGAACCCCAGGGGAAGTCAGGTCAGGTGCAGACAGGAGACTGTTCAGCGCCAAAACTAATAAGTGTGGAACAATGCATGACCAGTTGGCTCACAGCTTGGTGGGCTAAGAGTGAGATGGTTGGTAATAATGAGCTAAATCATTATCAGCAATCGTAGCCTCTGTTATGAAAGGCTACCACCAAAAAGAAGGCTTACCTAATGACCTATAAGTGTCAGCCCCGCTACTAAAGTGTAGGCTGCAACAAGATTTGTATTAGTAAGTTGGTATTCGAAGAAAACAAAAGCACTAGAGAAAATAAAGTAAAATACCAGGTTGAAAACAAAACCAACCATGAGCTATGAATAGGGACTCTGATATAGGCACACTTACTGGAAGAGTGGAGGAGATTGTGGAGATGATGGAGAGGAGTCTAGAGATTCTGGGATTGATTGAAACTAAGTGGAGAGAGAGTGGAGTGTAGAGGTGAGTAGAAGATTCACCTTAAACTGGATGGAAAATGATTAAGGGAGGAGGAATGGTGTAGGGGTGGTAGTGAGGATAGGGTTGGAAGTGGAGGTGGAGTGGATCGGTGACCGAAAGATTAAAATGATAATTATGAAAAAAGGGAAACAAACAGAATTTCTGCAGATGTATGCACCACAAGTTGGGTGCTCCTTCTAAGAGAAAGAAAAATTGAAGGAATAATGGCAGACTGTAAAGGTTAACATGATACCAAGAGTGTCTTTAGATAGTGACCACAGGTTACTGATAACAGATATAGTGGGATGAGAATGTAGGAGAAAAGTAAGAAAACAAGTTATAAAGATAAGGATGTGGAGGTTTAAAAATGAAGAGGAAAAATAACTGTATTTAAGAAGGCAAGGAGCTTAATGCCCAAGGATCATATGAAATGTGTAGAAGTAGAATGGGAAAGGTTTAAAAAAGTTTGGTTGGGGCTGCAGAGGAGGTATGTGGGAGGACCAAGTGATAAGAGGAAGTGGAAGGAGACAATCTGGTGGAACGATAGGGTGAAGGAAGCAGTGGAGGAGAAAATAAAGCATTCAAAAGGAATTTTAAGAATATAAATTTGGAAACAGAGGAAGAATATAGAGCGTGTAGCCAGGAAGAATTGGATGTAAAAATGGACAGAGATGCTAGAAAGGAATGTAGGAGGAAGGAAGGAAGAAAGGAAGTAAGTTGTTATATTGCAAGGTGAGAAAGAGAAGAGAGAGAGAGAAAATACAAGAAGTTAAAATGATGGATGAATAAGGAAGAACAACGAAGACAAGAGAAAAATAACTTAGAGGGGATATTTAAGAAAATGTTCAACTCAGAAGCGGAAATGGATGAAAACAAAGCAGAGGAGTGTAATGTACTGAATGATACTTATGCTTCATTATAAATGGTTAAACGACCTTGTATCTTGATACCAAACCACTTACGATTTAATACGCGATAAATATAGTTCACTTTATTTAATATAATTATAACTTTAATCTAGCATTTGTTAAATGAGTACATTAATCCTGATTCATCTCGATATTCGACACTTGTTACAGATCATCGTTTGTCACAGATCATATGTCACCTCATGCTCTTCAACAGGGCTGCCAACTAAACACGTCAAGGAGCATGAATAATTAGCAGAAAAGGAGGGGTAGTGTTCCAGATGTAAAGAGGTGGAGGATGCATTAAAGAGGATGAAACTGGAAAGCACCTGGTGTGGTCAAACTAACAGTAGAAATTATAAGAGCTGCAGGAGAAGCATGGAATAGTCATACAGGGTGCTGATAATTTTCTGATGTTTTTAATATGAAGCCTAAAGATGGACTTTTATCAAACTTGAAATAACTTATAGAGGCATTCACTTTTCAAAAAATTGACAGTCAAGGATCACTCCAAATAGCTTTTGGTGGCATTTAATTTTCAGAAAATGTCCAGGCGAATGTAAGGGCATCCAATTTTTAAAATTTGCTGGCATCATGTCATAAACCTACGATTTTTAAACCCATTCCAAATTAAATTCTCCCTACATTCATGGTGTTGAAAGTGATATGTAAGAAGAACAAAGTACTGGAAGAATGTAAGAAGTGAATTTTTGTTCCGATTTCTAAGAATGGAGATAGGAAGAGGTGTACAAATTGTAGGGGGATAACACTGATGTGCCACTGTACAAAAATATTGAGAAGAAACAGCCAAAGAGAATAGGAAAGAAAATGAAAGAAAGGTGGAGAGAGAAACAGAATGGATTTAGGGAATAAAGGTCTACAATACACTATATATGCCATACGACAGCTGATGGAAAGAAGGTGTGAATGTGTGAAGGATTTGGTAATGGTATTTATGGATGTGGAGAAAGCATATGATGGCATGGATAGAAATAAAGTTTGGAAGGCGATGGAGGAGGCAGAAGTGGAAAGAGGAGTTGTGTTAAGACGGAGAGTGGAAGGACGGAGTAGTTCCAAATAAAAAATGGAGTGAAGCAGGGGAGTACTCTATTACTACTCCTATTTGTAATGGTAATGGAAATGTTCATGAACAAAGTGGCAGGAAAACTCGGGGAGGAATAAATGAAAGCCATGATGTTTGATGATGACTTGATGGTATGGGGGGAGAAGGAAGAGGAATTATAAGAACAGTTACAGGAATGTAATGAGGAAGTGAAAGAGTTTGGAATGAAATTTAGCATGGCAAAGTGTGAAGTGATGGTAATGACAAGAAATAGTGTAAGGCCTAATAAAGCTATAAGGCTGGATTTAGTAGAGCTGAGAAAGGTAATGAATATAAAATATCTTGAGGTGAAGGGTGGGACTAAAGAGAATCTAATAATAAGAGGGCAGCAGGGGGAGTTGTTATATAGGTGTGTAAGAGACCTGCTATGGAGAAGTGAATTGCCTTTCAAGGATAAAGAAGTGCATTATAGGGCGTTCTTTGTACACACAGTCACATATGCAGCAGAAACATGGACAATGAATGTAAGAGAGACTAGGAAAGTGGAGGTTTTGGGAATGAAGTTTGTGAGGAGCATGTTAGCGGTCACGAGGAGAAAAGAGGGTAGGAATGAAGTTATCCTAGAAATATTTGGAATAAAGGGAATAAGATAGTAGAGGAAGCAAGGGTGAGGTGGTATGGACATTTAATGAGGCTGTAAAAGGTGAGAATACCATAGATAACGATGGAAATAATGTTATCTAGAAAAAAGTCTGCAAGGGAGAAGAATCTAAGTAATTAAAGGAAGAAGAAAGAGGGAAGTCTACAGAAAGCTGGAGGCATTTTCCTGAGATGATCCGCCAACAGGCTTTAAACAGATTATTATTATTATTATTATTATTATTATATTCAGCATATCTGGTTGAAATATATTGTCAATCATGTTGTTGATTATGTTACAATTCTGGTGCAGTCATGCTCATAGGATTTTAGTGTTATTATTATATTAACCGACACCCTTTCATGAGATATCATTCAATAACTGGTAAATAAATGGTGCACAAGAGGTTTAAAATTAAGGTTAGTTGATTTTTTAAACTAAATTAGTTTTTTTAATTGAAACTAGGGAATTTAATTCTACTCTTGATAAGGGCTTCCTAAAAATCAAGCATTCACAAAACTTTATATTTAAATAAATATTATACATCTACAAATAACAAGAATAGTCTTACAATTGGTAGGATATTTTTTTCTTTGTGGACCAATGATACAGAATGTTATGGAGTTATTCTTGATTTATTGAAATTAAAATTTAAGGTTCTAAATTTGCAGTGTCTAATACTTTCATAAATATAATAGTCTAGGCTTTTGCTGTATCTGGAGGCATTGAGAGGCTAAGCCTCAAACAATGACTTGCGTGACATTGGAATGAATCTCAGTTGAGTCAAAATATAGTCTGTGGCAAGAGTGATTACTGATTAATAGTTTTAAGCATAGGCTTATAAACTAATAGACAGCCACCCGCTTGTCTGTAAAATATTGATTTAATTTAGGAAGTTTTATGATAAGGCAACATTTATCTATTTATTTTTAAATCTGATTATATACCATTAAAACAAATTTACATTATAATATACGCTATAATCATGTATATTAAACACATCAAAGTTGTTCAATATGGCTCTATATCTTCTAAAGGGTATCAAACACAAAACATGATGGATTATATGATTGATTTTAGATCATGAATTGTAGTAGTACTCAACCATATGCTCATACTCCTAAACATAACATTTCCCAATAAAGTAAACAATAAAACACAGCTTGCGTCAGTAGGCTTGTGGACTTAAATTCAAGCTTGTCTTGTCTGGTTTGCTGGCGATGGAGAGGAAGAGTTTCAAATGTGTTTAATACTCCCCCACATGCAAATTTTGGTACACTTACTCTAAATGTTAACCTCCTCATCCCTACCCCCATTATTTTCACTAAACGTTAATAGCCCGGTAAGGTTGTAAGACAAGGTGGAAAAAATGACTATATTAGAAAATAAAACGACTTAAAGCATCTTGTCAAGTAGATAACTAAACACATGTAATCCGTTATTTAAGGGGAGGGGGTTGGTTATGCTATAACAGAATGGTGGGAGTGCCCATACCCTGGCCATGCATGCCTCAGTCTTGAGGGGTTAGCAGTGTTTTCAACGAACTGTACACACCCATCCCAGAGTCGAAGCTTCCAGCATGCCACTTGGGTGGAAGCTGGTTATGCAGAGGATGAAGAGACACAGAGCCGCCATTAGGATGAGGTGGTTGGAAAGAAGGAGTTTTTTGGCCCAGAGGACTACCATCTGTTTTGTTTTTCTTCAAGTTGACAAACTTGGGGACACGTGCACGCAGTCCACAGTAGTAGGGATCATCTGTAACATTCAACTAATATTTAACACACATTTGGATATAGCCACTGGTGCAGCAATGATGGCCACTTTGTGGTAACATGCCATACAACTACAGCAATGGTAATAACAATCAGATCAATGTGCAGACATATATTAAAGGTTTCTTTATAGATATGGATAAAACAAACTATTAAAGAAATGGATTGTGATGTAAACTATAATATAAGCTAAGCTATATACAGCTAAATGGCTTGGATACTTTTAGACTTTCTAAACAGAAATAAATTTAAATTTAAGATATCCATCAATCAGTTCACTCCTATTTCTTGGTGCATAATTTATCCCATAGATATTGATCAATTTGGGCAAATGGGAGTGAGTAATTGTACCAAGATTAATTGCTCTTTGCAGAATTATTACAGAAAATAGGAAAAGAAAACAAAACATTTTGTATGTGGGAAGAGAAAAAGAGAAGACAATTGTTAAATATGTGTGCTGTGTTGTATATGCAAGGAGGTTTTAACCATGTTCTATTAACATTCAAATGCTAAAACTTAAATGAAATTTTCAAGGCTATTGAACATTTTTAATTATGTTGGGCATAACATATATTATATACACCTCTATTTTGTGATCCTATTTATTTCATATTTCTCAAAAATATGAAGGGTAGGCCATTTTATATTTCTGTCTTCATTTCAGAGGTCTTACAAAACATTTCACCCTTACTCAGATCATAGCTAACACTACTGATTTATTCCTACTCGATGTTTTGAAAAGAATGGTAATGAAAATCATTTTAAATTCTTAAGTATCATTATAATTTAAAGAAAATCTACATAAACATAAAATCACCTCAAAATTGCTTACAGAAATGTTTATTAATAGAATGCTAGAGCACCCATGAATAAAACCTATTAAAGAGTACAATATTTTAGAATCAATTTTAAAAAATATTTTAAACAAGGAGCATTTATTTAATATTTGATAAGACTTGTATACAAGTAACACATAGATCTTTATTTTGGTAAGTTTACAAAAAAGTATAAATATAAATATACGTTTACTGTATCCAAGTCTTATATGATAAAAGAGTAGTAAAACATTTTTGGACTAGCAACAGATTAACATATTTAACAATTTTACAAATAATTGACATGAATGCTCCATAAAAAGATCACAAAATTAAAACAAATCCCATTATTTAAAAAATAGTGTGTTCAAAAAAACTAGGTATAAATGCTTCAAAATAATTTATTTGATACTCATACTAAACTAGTTTTGTAAATAATATTTTCATCGAACATATTCAAGATAAGAACAGCTACAGCGAAGCTAATGTCTAACAGATTTCTTTTGTGACCCATTTTTTGTATTGTCTCTTGTAGCTCGTGATACAATGTAGATCCTCAAGAAATATTGGTGTCAACATTTTGCCAGTGTTAAATCTAAAGAGTATTTTTTTAATTACTGTGTCTTACTACCTGTTCAGGGTGTATGCATATATAATTACTCTAATGGGGTAGGGATGAGGACGGAAGCATTTTAGAGGTAATATACCCGCATTTGTGTGGAAGGAAAGTGAGAAGAAATTTAGGGAAACCACCCTCGGTAGATCCGAGCGGGATTCGAACCCCAATCTGTCATCAGCAGGCCAGTCTAATACGAGAATGACACCTTAGACCATTCGGCCACTGAAGCGAGTTCTCCAAAGAGCATGAAAGGAACAGTTACTCAAGTCTTATTGAAAAGATGAATTTTGGTAAAATGCAGCTTCAACAATTTTAGGATTAACCTTATCATATAGGACCAATGTTGATGAGAGCATTGTTGAACGAAATTTAAGTTTTTGAATAATATTACAGCTTTAGGTCAACAACAATTCACTCTCATCTGTGGGTATTATGTATTTAAATGAATGGAACAGCTGTGCTGTTATTAAATGCATTTGTCAAATATTAGAATACTGAAGCTTTATTTATTTAATAGATCACTGCATAGAGGCTAACATACAATGCATACTTAATAGTGCATAATCATAAACACGGTCCCACAAAGCATCGATACAAACATATTCGGCCCAAGGCCAATTCACATGTCTTGATTCACAATAGTTTATATATGGACTAAGGTGCCAGTCTTGTCTGATCTAGTTTCACCGGTAATGGGTTGGTCCAGTTTATAATACTAACAGATGTACTTAAGTGGCTTATCCTAAACAGTTTCCCACTCACCTTCCATGCAAGTATTGGTACATTTCTTTTAAATTCTACCTCTCTCATTTCTTTCTCAGTGTAAATATGAAGACAGTCCAGAAAGGTGGTGACTATTCTTATCTTCAATAAAGTGCCCATTAACCTGTATGCTGTAATGATTTTGCTTCCACATGATTCATTTGAATAAAAAACATCTAATCCAGATGAAATTAGGCTATAGACGTATACTAGAGGATAGGAACCCATTTCGGTGGTCGCATGGTCTAAGGTACTACTCTGACAGTAAACTAGACTGCTGATGACGGGGAAATAAAGGTTCGAATCTCGGTCTGGTGTACTGAGGGAGGTTTTTCCAAAATGGTTTTACATTTTCCCTCTACACGAATGCGCGTACACTTCTTATAAATATTGACTTCCTATTTCATAAAACCATTAGCATAACTAGTAAATAAGCATATAACATGTCCAGGTAGTAAGATACGCTGCTAAAAAAAAGGAGAGATAGGAAGCACATAGCATGCTTGACCTCTGATAAGGGTGTACCAACTTTCATGTTTGTTTATTCTGAGCCAAAATGTGTATATTAATATTTTGAAAAGTTATTAATACTTACCAATTTTATTCTTGTCCTTAGTTTTTTCTTTTGATCTAAATAATGAAAATGATTTCACACTCTTTTCTTCCTCAGTATCATCATAATCGGGCTGGAACAAAAATATATTCCTACTTACTCATTTTTGTCAAACTCGTGTTTTTAAATTTCTTTTAAATCAGTTCGGAGACCCATAAACGTTTCCTGTAGGCGCTATCTATGATAGATTAGCATTAAAAATATTATGAACATGGACAGTGAATGTAAGAGAGCCCAGGAAAGTGGAGGCCATGGGAATGAAGTTTGTGAGGAGCATGTTAGCTATCACAAGGAGAAACAAGATTAGGAATGAAGTTATTCTGGTACAAGGAAATACCTTCTGTTAATGTTTAAATCCATAAAGGGGTTTTTTCCCCAAGGTTTAGCACAAAGTAGAGTATCACCTTCCTTGTGTGTGTGTTTGTGTGTCCATCTATTATTCTAGGTTGCATTTCATACATTTTGTTGCATATATTATTAAAGTTTTTTAGCTGTACATTAAATACAACATACTATTTAATATATATATATAAAACATGAGATGAGTTCAAAGGTGGGTTGAATGGCTTTAGTAAAAATTTACTTACTTTAGGAATGCTGTGTGAATAGGTTGTGTCCCTAGGAGGAAGTTTTGGCGGCTTATCATTACGACGCTGCAATAATCTCTGTTGTTGTTGCAACAATCTCTCCCTCGTTACAGCCACCATATTGGGTATATTAGCTCCAGTTTGATTCCCAGAACTATCAGATGAGCCCCCACTTCCAGCCACACTGTATGGATCTTCATCAGGAATGGGAATACGTGGTCTATTTTTTATGTCCATCGCACGTTTCACTGAAACCATCATTATACAAGGTTTGAATGATAAGTAATGCTTTCCCCTCAATTAATTTTTTAACAGGTGGCAGCACAAGCACGGTAAGCTTTTGATTTATGTCAACATAATATTATTATCTCAAAACTTTGTAATTTTGGCCTACCTCACACTTATCTTAAATTCTGTAGAAATTTGCAGAGTAGATTATTTGCTGTTAAAATAGATTTACAAACCTCAAATACATTTCTAGCCCTTTATGGTACACCCCAGAGTTCTAATTTAGGACCATGCCTCTTCAATGTGTAGATTGATGATATTGGTAAATACTTAAACTTGTGTAGTGTGTATTTACTTACTCCTCGTGGATGATTTAAAAGTATTTAAAAGCAGCAACTCAATATCAGATTGTATAGAATTGCAAAACGACTAATCAGATTCTACATTGGAGAATTGCAAAGTGACAATCAGATTCTACAATGGTCTACTGAAAATGGAATTTCCATTATTGAATCAAAGACCATCCAAATTTATATTTTACTATGAAAATTAATCTTGTATTTGACATTAATAACTTGGTCAATGATAGGATAGCTTGTGTTCTCCTGACATCAAACTCTACTTTCACTTTCATATCCACCATATAACATCTCACTCATTGAAATTACTCGAAATAATTAAATGTGTCACCTCCTTGTTCAATGAGGTTGATTCTATTCTAACACTGTATTACACCCTGGTTAGATTTATGCTAGAATTTGCTATGGTTGCTTGGAATTTCATTACTTTAAGATAAATTCTTCACTAACCGGATTTATTATGATAAAGACAGAATATGAAACCTTTTAGGGCTTCAAACTATCTTTTCACGTTGACTTTATTGTGATGCCCTTTTTACTATTAATAATTTCCCTATCAACATTTGTTGTAGATTTGCCCTTGACCATGTAGGTATTCATGATCTATCTCGAACCTCTCGGAGTAAAAAAATTGTTTTCTCTCAGCCCTATTGACCATTGTATACATAGCGAGAATTATAGATTTGTTGAATTCGACTTATATCACAAAAGATGA
>CABFOV010006179.1:0-17469 GCA_902141375.1 Timema poppense | reverse complement strand
TTGGCTCCATTCTTTCATAACAATTTACTGGACCGCCTAAAATCATGTAACAACTTTGTAATTTGTTTTGATGAAGTGTTGAATAAAGTTATTCAAAGAGGACAAATACATATTGTAATAAGATTCTGGGACAAGGAAAATCATAAAGTCATCAATCGTTACTTAAACAGTGTGTTTTTCGATAGGAGCACTGCTGAAGAATTACTGAAGCATTTTCTGGATGGTATTTTTCCTCTTCCACTCTCTAAGTTGATACAAGTGTCAATGGATGGCCCAAATGTCAATTTAAAGTTTATAACACTTCTTCAGGAACACATCAAATCTGTCACAGACAATGAAGTATGTAGTTTGCAAATCTGGGAACATGTGGGCTTCATATTGTTCATGGTTCCTTGAGAACAGGAGTGGAGTCTGTTGATTGGGATATAAGTAGCTTATTGCGTCACATGTACTACCTGTTACTGACTCTCCAGCTCGCCGAGCATTGTTTACCCAGTTGACAGGATGGGCATATTTTCCATTGAAGTTGAATGCAAAGTGCTTTCAAAGGGCATTACAAATTTGGGACCATGTTGTTAAGTTTCTCAAAGAAGCAAAACTCCCTAAAACAAAACCTGTAGAGACACTGAAAAGAGCAGCCTGTGATCCATTCCTAAAGTGTAAACTAGCTTTCTGCAAGACAATTGCAGATGAATGTCAGCCTTTCCTGCAACGGTTCCAGACATCAAAACCAATGATTCCATATCTTTTTGAAGCTGTAGAGAAACTTCTAAGATACCTTATGAATCGTTGCGTGAAACCTGATATGATGAAGTACACGGGTCCAAAGTTACTGTCTACCGACACAAAAAAATCAGAAAATTTGATTCTTAGCAAAAATATTGATGTAAGATTTGCAACAAAACGTTTGTTAGGAGAAACTGCAATCACAGTAACAGAAAGACAAAAACTAGAATTTATTCACGAGTACCACAGTATGTTAACCACCATGATTGCAAAACTACAAGAAAGAAGTCCCTTAAAACAGAAAGCGGTGAGAGGTTTGTCTTCATTGGATCCTTGTGTTATTCAACATTCACCTTAACTGGGCCAGAAGAGATTTTCTTTTCTTTTGGAGGAACTCAACCATGCCAACATCATAAATGATGTTCTGGCTGAAAATGCCAAGAAAGAATAATTGCATTTTTGCAACCTCAAAAAATCTCAGCTTCAAGAAATATATCGTCCTTGTGATCAGTTTAGTGATGAAGTAGGACTTGACACTATTTATGGTAGCTTTCTAATAGGAGATGCAAGCTACAAACATCTTTGGGAAGTAATAAAGATTTGCCTTGTCTTGTCGCATGGGAATGCAACTGTTGAAGGTGGTTTTTCAGTCAATAAATCTTTACTGGTCGAAAATATGAATGAAAAGAAAGTCACTGCACACCGTCACATTCATGATGAGATACAAGAAGCAGGGGGGATTAAAAACATACACATTAGCAAAAAGATGTTGGATTACGTGAGAGGTGCTCGGAAACGCTATCATGAATATTTGGAGGTGAAGAAGCAGGATAGAATTGAAGAAGACAAGAAGAAGGTAGAAAAGAGGAAGTTAGATATACAAGTTAAAGATTTAGAAGGAAAAATAACAAAATTAATGATGACAAGTGAAGAGAAACGAGAAGCAATAGAAGTGGAGTTGCAAGAACTGAAGAAGAAACAATCTTCACTTTATTAAATATAGCATAGTATCTTATTGTATCACTTTTGATAGTTTTGATAAAAAGAAAATTGACTTGAGACATGAATAATATGAAAGCAGAGACAGTTCCTCCTGTTGTGAGCTATTCAGTTCAGGATATGTACAGTTAAGGTAAAATAAGACTGTAATGATACCAAACTTTTTAGTATGTTCTTAGTAGCCTGTTATTTAGGATGTATTTCTGCACATGACACCAAAGTGAATCAAGTTTGTTACAACTTTTTAATAGGGTTAGACATACTTAATTATTTTTCCATCATTTTCCCTGAACTGATTGGCAAGACGTTGCTTTCTTATTCTTCCATGAGAGGTGAGGCAAGGTCAGCTGTAGGGGGGGAGGAGGCCGAAATAAATGTTATTAAATTAATATTTTCACATGTATAGTATCGTAAAGTTATAGTAGAAATTTTATGAGAAATTGGTCAGGGAACTTGGGAAAATAGTCAGGGAAAGTCAGGGAGAATTTTTTTACAAATACTGTAGGAACCCTGGTTTTTAATTATGGTTTTTCACTGTAGGCTTTTTTTCAAAACCTCCATTTAGTATTTATATTGATATTTAGTTCATGTTTTCTTGAGTAACTAGAGGCTTTTTTTCAAAACCTCCATTTAGTATTTATATTGATATTTAGTTCATGTTTTCTTGAGTAACTAGAGGCAAAGATTGCAATACATAAGTGTCTTAAAACAACATAGTTTTATGGATGTGAAACGTGGGTTTGTCAGGAGAAACACAAGAGTAAGGTGAATGTTGGTGAAATGAGATATCTAAGAAATGTTTGTGGAAAAACTCAGATGGACAAAGTTAGTAATGAATGGGAGCTGAAGGAGTGTGGTTTGAAAGGGAATCCAACAGGTCAATGGGAAAGAAGCGTCTTATGTTGGTTTGGACATGTTGAGAGGATGACGAAGAAAATATATAAAGGTAGATTGTGTGGATCAAAAGGAAGGGGTAACCCATGTAAGACGTGGCTCAAAGCTGTAGACGAATGTGTAAAGGAGAGAAACATTAAGAGTTTTAAGAATAAAAGAGCACGTATGAATCTGTGTATGGATGTTGTTGAAGCAAAGGAAATATGCAAGAATAGGGAAGTGTGGAGAAAGTTAGTTGAGGATGGATTAAGTAAGAAGTTGTTTTTGAGATACTTGCAGCCTTTTCCTACCCCATAAGGAAACAACATGATAATGTAAATGTAATTGTAAATGTTAATGTAAATGTAAATGCAATGCTGTTTGTTGGTCAGCACTATGATAAAGGATAATTAAATTATTATTATTAATAAAGTAATTTCAAATATTTTGAAGTATTATACTCTTTTAATTTATAGTGAAATTTTACCTTTAAAAATACCAACATGTTTTGAAAAATAATTTAATTTATAAACTAATTACATTTTAATGTTTATTTTATCATTTGATAAATATAAATATAGATATACCAAATGAGTAACAGTGTTATGAAAATCCACTATCTATGATATCTACATCAAGTTACTGACCAGGTGGAAGTTTGGATTTCAGCATGTCCAAGGCAACTACATTGATGATAAGCACCCAAATGGGACTATCAAGGAGCTCAGGTTCATTTTTGACAAACGCCATAACACTGAGACATTGCATTTCAAGACGTCGTCGGTCAGGATATGCACGATGTAGCTCCCTGCTCACATTGTTCTGGAACTTCTTCATGTCAAACAGCTGGAAGATTGTCAAACATTTAGTTGGATATTCCAACCAGTAGAACAAGATATAAAACACAAACAAGAGATATTTGTTACAACTCCTTTGGGGGGTTGTTAATGTTCTAGATCTTGGCCATTCGACCTTATATTACCTCTACTTTCCTGGCGTATGGGGGAATTAATTTATGTGGTGGGGACACCCTTAAGGCGAATTACATTATCCTCAGATGCAAAAAAGAATAAGTCGCCATCAAGATTAAGGAAGGATAGAGAAAGAGCCCTAAGCTTCAGGGGGAGCTTCAGAGGAAATTTGCAGATAAGAAGTACATTGGCTGAGACGCAAAATGAAGAAGAGGAACAAGAAATAGAAATAGTGGATGTAGAAGCAAAGCAAAGGGATAGAGTAAAGAAGATACTAGACAAAAAAATGGAAATTTTGGAGGAGAGAATTGGAATACGGAGAAGAGGAAACTGGAGGATGTGGCGAGGTAGACAAGGAAAATAAAAAGCAGGGTACGAAGCAGAGGGAAAAGGAATGGCTATTAGGAAGGGAAGTCGAAACTCATGAGGAAAAAATTAAAGTTGATAAGGGAGTAAGAGGTAAGGGAAAATGATAGAGGACTCAGTCCTAAAACATGATGAAGAGAAGAAGCCACCGTATATTGAGGGAAGTGTAAAGAACATATACAATAACTTTGAAGAAACATTAAAACTATCAATACTTTAAAAACAAAATGTACTACAATTGGAATTGCGACAGCTAATAAGAACTGTCCATTAAAAGTGGCGTAAGGTAACCTTTCCCACTGCAGAATTTCAGGACAGAATGCAAGTGAAGTAGTCAAACCTGACCATGGAATTTGTGGAGTTAAAAGCATTGTTAAGAACAGTAGTGGAGAGAAGTCAAGAAAAACTGGATGAAGGGATGTTGTACGACCAGTTAATAAAGGCACATGAGAGAGTGGAATTTAACCCCCACTTACCAGGGCCCCAGTGCTATGCGCATACATATCATCCGTGAATGGTAGATATAAGTATCCAGGATACAGAACTCAAAATAAGAATAAGCCAATTAAACGCAATGAGGAGTGCGGCAGTGATACAAGAGGTGAGAATTATGGCTGAAGAACTGAAATTGGACATAGTGTGCTTACAAGAGCCATCCACATTCAAAGGTAAATACCCGCATATGCCAGTAACAGCAAGAACTCTGGAGATTGAGGGCGTTCCGATGAGTGTGATAATAGTCTTTAACAAGAAAATAACAGCTACGAAGATATCCCAGTTTACTAGTGAGAAAATAACCTGTGTGGAACTTGCCACTCAGTGGGGGAGGTACACATTGGTTATTATGTAGTTCCAATACCGGGATCAAATAGAGCCATATTTGGATCAGGTAGAGGAGATAACCCGATCGTTTGAACAACAACCACTAATAATAGTAGCGGATGTAAATGCAAACTCGCCGTTATGTTATAGTCATAAGGACATCCGGAAATATTGTAAGAATCCAGGTAGGAAACCTGATAAAAGAGGGAAGGAGTTGGAGGAAGCAATTATGGCCCTACGGCTAGAAGTGGTAAATATGCCGGATAATCCTCCAACCTATGTAGGAAGGGAGGGCGTATGTGCAAATATAGATGTGACACTTTGTAACTGGCCGGCCTTAAGAATGGTTCTAAATTGGAAGGTGGAAGATCAGGTAACTTCTAGTGATAATAATCTCCAAATTTGAGATCAATGGAGAGGGAGGCATCTGAAGTATAATGATGGTCGAACAGGAGGTATGATACGAAATGGGCCAACTGGGACAAATTTAGAAAAATGTTAGTAGCCTACTGCCGCGGGAGTTAGTGGCAGGGGCCAACGTAAACGGTATTGCCAAACAGCTGACAAGGAGCATTCAAGAAGATATGCGTAGTGCAATACCTTTAAGGAGAAAAGCGGCAATAGTGCCTAACAAGCCATGGAACTATCGGCTACAGAGGTTACTTGAAGATGCCCACTAGGCGGGGGAAAGGTATCAGAGGTGTTGGGATCCTCAAGGCAGAAGAGTGTTGTTGGATATCTAGAGAAAGAGAAAAGAGAAATTTGAGTTAACATTAAAATAAGTAGTTGGGATTGGTTTGTTAAAGAAGAGCTAGAGACAAACCCCTGGGGCATTCCGTTTAAAATCACTACAGGGAAAATCAAACCTCCAGCCACTATATATACTTTACTGAAGGAAGATGGGTCGATGACAACCGGATGGAAAGACTCGGCTTGTCTCCTCATGAGCACATTAACTCCCTGTCGATGCAGAGGAAGGAAAATCTGAGGACCATCGGGAACTTGTTAAACTTATGGACAAAGAATACAGGGGAGAGGATGCAGTATCTTTTGTCACGGTGAGTGAGTTCAAGACAGTAAACAAGAATCTTAAGAACAATAAAGCACCAGGACCAGATGGGATTACAGCAGAAGTACTTAAGGCTGACACAGACTTGATATCCTCGTTTTTAGCCCAGTTGATGAATGAATGTCTTGTACAAGTTAAGATACCAAATATATGGAAGCAGGGGGAGATTATCATCTTAAGCAAGGGAGATGAAAAATATCCTAAAATCCCAAAGTCCTATGGACCGATATGCCTGCTAAATGTACTTGGGAAGATACAGGAAAAACTACTATGTGCAAGATTGCTCAGGCATTGAGAGCTGACAAAAATACATCCCCACAGTATGGGTTTCGGAAGGGGAAATTAACAGAAGATTCGATTGGCAGGGCAATGGAGTTGTTAGATTAAGCAGATATGAAGTAGAGAGTGGGCATTTTAATCGACATATCAGGAGCTTTTGACAATGTGGTGGCTCGCCTTGTTTGATCGGCTAGGGAAAATACAGTGCCCGAGATATCTATATAGAAGTTTTTGGTAGGGACCACTACGTGACTGAGATGTACTGGTATGGAGATAGAAAAGAAAGTCATCAAGGGATGTCAACAGGGATCTGTCTGTGGCTTGATCTTCTGGAATGTGGTGCTAGAGCCGGGAATACTGGTGTTGGAGGCTTATCTAGAGACAGCGGGTGTAGTGGCATTTGCAGATGATCTGCTTACTGTCGAATCGTCCCGTGCCCAGGGTACAAGTGGCAGCATCAAGCCAACTACCGAGTCGAGGGTGGCTGCGTTATCTGATAGCTCGTGATCTTAATAAAATCACACATTTGTAGCCAACGATTTCTGCGCTTCCATCACAGACTCTGCCTTAAAATATGAGTGAAAAATGATCCTGGGCACAGGAATATTCCTGGATAGCTCAGTAGTTTTAGCATTGGCATACTAAGCCAAAGGTCCCTGGTTCTAGTCCCGTTTCCAGGTGTCATTTTTCAATTTTCAGAATAATACCAGATTAGTTAAATAAGGAAAAATGAATGTAAGAAACAGATGGAGAAAACTTTAAACATTATAATTTTAGGACTCGGGTTAAATATTAGAAACCAAGTTAATATAGTCAAGGTAAAAAAAAAAATCCCCACATGGTAGGTTGATAAGTGAGAAAGCAGAGGAGACCGACAGTTTAACGTGGGTTCCTGGCATTCCACACATTCACAAAGCGTGAAAGAACACACTTTATCAGAGGTGAGGGAAGGGTTTGGTAACCAGATAAATCTGTGAATGGATCAGGATTTGAACCCGGGACCCCTAATAAAGAAGTCTGACATCTTACCCCTAGACCGCCAGCTCCTCTCTCCTTCAGATTATATTTCTGGTGAATCTTTCTCATGAGGTAAATAAACTAGAAAACATTTTATTTTATAAAAGTCAGGTGGATCGTTGTCTAGTTATTTAATCAATATTGAATTGAGAAAGATTCATCAAACAATTCATTTAGTTATGACAGGACCTCTTGTGAATGTGGGGAATGCCAGGCCTCCACCGTGGTTCGGATTCCACGTTAAACTGTAGGTCCTTCATTTCATCTCACAATCACCCTACCATTACACATTAGCGTAAGTGCGTATAACCCGAACGGGTAGTAAGACGCAGTGCTAATAATAATAATAATAAAACAAGATTATTTAAAGTGTTTTTTCATTAAGAATTGGTCTTTTGTTTTTTATAATGCCTTTTTTTTGTAAATTTATGTTAATTTTAAATTGAAAAAGTGTTTTATAAAACTGTAAATGTGAATAGCTAAAGTCACATTCCAAACACCATAATGTTTATAAAACTCGTTTTAGTATTTTGTAATGGTTTTATTGATTTATTTAACACACCAGTTATGAGTGTGTAAAGCAATGATGATGTTTATTAAATATAAATAAAATTACTTTTAAATTTCTCTTTATTATAATACTAAAAAAAGCACATAGAAATTCTGAGTTTCAGTGATATGTAATTTAAATGTAATGTGACTGTACCAGTAAGCAAAAATATTGTAAAATAAGTTTCCTTTTTTATAATTAGGTATCATAAATATTTGGGTTCAAAGACGCATCAATATTGAAGTGGCCATTAGTGTGATATTCAACAAATTAAACCTCAAACTTAATATCAGAAAATTTACAAGAACATAATACAATTATTGAAAAGGAATGAATGAGCGGTGTAATTAAGGCTAAATGATTCCATTTTAAAACCAAAAACATTATCACTATCATATAACTACTACTTTGTCTCATTATTCTAAAGGAATCCAGGTAAACCTGCGGCCATATGGTTAAGTACCAAAGGGATAGTTCCTTTTGTTGGGGAAATTCAATTTTTTGGGTTGGTACCATTGTTTCTAGTGGTTCATTGGTGTATGATCTGTGAGACAGCATGTTTTATCTTGTTGTTAGGTACGACTCAAATTATGTTGTCGGTAGTAAGTTTTCTTTAAGTTATTCTGTTTAATGACACATCGTCTACAGGTTAGGGGCGAGGCGTATTATCGGAGGTTGGGAAAGACATTGTGAGTCGGATGTTTCAGTGTGAGCCTGATGTTTTGGTGAAGGTATTGTTAAAGTATCAACATGGTATTTTTTCCTCCGTCTCATACGTTATAATTGTGATTCAATTATGAAAACAAATAAGTAATAAATCGATGACAAAACTTACTAGAGAATATAAATAGGAACTTTGGAAATTCCAGTTAACAGTTTTAAGTTTAAACAAGGTTTTCGACTGCATCACTGGGATTGAAGTCAAACCTGAAGAGGAAGGCACTGATTTAACTAGTTGGTATGATAGGATTACTAAGGCGTAGGAAATTATTTTTGATAGAATATCTTATGAACCTTTACATTTACTTAGTTGTACTACAGCAAGGATAATGTGGGACAAACCTGTGTCCATTTATGATATAATATCGGAGGTTAGTCTTCATTTATAGCAAACAAAACAAACTATTATTGTGTTTATGAAGAGGAAGGTAGTGCAGCTTTTCCTTCCAAGATGGAATGTATTACACCCAAACTTACTTTATTGGGTGAGAATATTTCAGATACCATGATTATCACCAAAGCTTTAATATCTGATACTGAAGCTTACCATCATTTTAAACTATTGTGGGAATTGGTTCCTGAAGATAATAAAAAACTAAAAATGAGTTGATTACCCATTTGATGATTGAAGAGGAGCATATCAAGTCTTGTGATAAGGGTAATGACGTAAGTGCCTTGGTTGCCTTAAAAGAAATGGAAAGCCTAACCCAATGTGAAATTTGTTCCAGCATTTGCCATGTAAGTCAGGACTGTTTTAGAAATTAAATATGTCACTATTGTAAAAAACCCGGTCATACACCAAATTGCTGTCAGTTTAGTAAAGAAAAAGAGTCATGATTATGATCCTAGGACACAGACAAGTAATAAACCCAGGCACTCAACCTCCAGGTTAAAATGGTTGCGCTCCTTTTGGCAGCTTGAGTCCTTCACCACTAGAATCGCTGCGGTTAGTCCTATCATCACCCAGTAATGACAATAGCGAAGTCCAGTGTTGAAGGTCTTAAGCTGGCAAAAGGAGCGCAGTGAAACTCCCGTAAGGTTGAGAGTTTGTTTTTTTACTTGTCTATGTCCTAGGATCAACACACTTATAGCCTGTGCATTTTTAGCTGTTACCAAGTTTGGAAAAATTTATTTGTTCTTGGAGAGCGGAGATAGTGAGTATATGTGCTGCATGTAGGAACGTTATGAAAATGTCAACATGCTATTAGTTGAAAAACCAATAAAAATTGGAGATGATTCAACCATTAAAGCCACAAGAATAGGTACTATCCATTTGAATGCTTTTGATGGAAATTCTTGGTTACCTAGTGTAATGTTTGATGTGTTATTTGTTCCTGGACTGGAAGTTAATAATTATTTTTGTGAGCTCGACCCTTGCTAGATATGGTTGTTGATGAACAGTACTGCAATTTTATTTACAGAATGGCAAACTGGAAGAAAGCAATGCATTAAGTATATATGAAAGGTTAAGCTTGAGGGATGAATGATTTTAACTATGGAAATAAGCCATATCTGAATCACAATCGGATAAATTGAAAAATCATACCTCGACACGAGGATCAAACCCAAGACGTTTGGCTTGGTGCGCCAATGCTCTACCATTGAGCAATCCGGGGAGTGTCCTGTGCTCAGGGTCATTCTTCACTCATATTATAAAACAAAGTCTGTGATGGACGTGTGAATATCATCTGATACAACTATCATTGATATCACAGCCATCGGCGACTCGGTTGTGGCTTTATGCTGCCAATAGCACAAATTCGATGTACGTTTCAAGCCAATCAAGATGGAAGAAAGCAACGCTATATAATTAATTATACATGAAAGTTGAAGCTTGGGGGATAAATGGTTATAATTACATAAATGAGCTATTTCCCAATAATAATAAAATAGAATTGGAAAAGTTTGTGCAACCGCTAACAGACAGGAAAAACTGTTCATAATTAATTTTTAATTTGATTATATATTGTATGCGAATTTTGCAGCAACCAAAATGGAAAGTATAGTTAATTGGCATGAAAAACTAGCCCACCAAGATACTTGCCATTCGAAAAAATTCCTCAAGTCACACAAGGTGGATTACTTGCCAATGGAAAACCACTTTTGCAATCCATGTGTATATGGTAAATAACATTGTCTACCATTTCCAGCAAGTACAAACAAAACCACAAAAGTTGGGAAATTGGCCCATATCGACCTTTGCAGACTATTTTAAAAATCATCTATGGCAGGGTATGATACTGACTGTCATAATACTGACACGAGATGACTTTTCCAGCTACAGGACAATTTTTTTTAAAGGAAAAGTCAGAAGCGAAGGTAAAATTGAAGACATGTTTGAAGATTGTCAAGCTTGATTTGGGAGGTGAGGTACAAACTATACGGACTGACAATGGGCTGGAATTTGTGGATAAAGAAATGAAGCTGCTACTTGAAGATTGCAGAGTAAAGCATCAACGCACGGTAGTATACAGTCCTCGGCAGAATAGGGAGGCAAAATGAGACACGTGTACTATTGTTGAAAGGTGTGTAACCATATTAGTTGTAAGAAATATGTCAACAAATATTGGGCTGAAGTCATTGATGCAAGTGTTTTTGTTATGATTAGCACTGCTGAGAGTTTGGTGAAAGATTAAACATCCTCTGAAGTTTCTTTATCTAAAGTTTTTGGTTGTAAGGTTTTTGTACAGGTTCCAAAGTAAAAATGGAGGAAGTTGGACTGAAAAAAGTCAAAGAGGTTTTTTGTTGGTTAAAATTATAGCACCAAAGGTTATCAAGTTTATTACCCTCAAATAACAAAATTTTCTCTTGCACATGATGTGATATTCTGCAACGAGGGTAGAACCAGTAGTAGTTCAAGGAGAGCAGCTCCCACCCTATTATAGCTACCTGAAAGCTTACTATAGTCAAGGATGTATATGAAGGTGAAAATGTAAAAGAACCAAAAGAGACCAACAATCAAGAAAATGTTCAAGAATGTGATGATGGATAAGAAGAGAGTGAACAAGAAAGAATTTAAAAAGAAAACGGAAGAGGAAGTTGGAGCGAAAGAAAAGAAGAGTCTCAAGAACAGGTTGAATATGAAACAGCTGATGAAAGAGAAAGTAGGTACTCTTTCAGAAACCGAACTACACTAAAACAACCTGCTAAAGCTTGAAGATTATGAAACAAGTTTTATAGCTAATATTGAAGAGCCGCAAACCTTTGAAGAGGTCATGAAGCATCCTGAATGGGAACAGTGGAAACTAACAATCGATTAAGAATTACAAGCTCTGAGCAAAAATGATGTCTAGATGGAAGTGGATCGTCCTGAAAATAGGTCATTCATTGGCTGCAGATGAATATTTACTAGAAAGCGTAGTGAGACTGAAAAATCAGATATATACGCACCAGTAGCCAAAATGCCAACACTTGGAGTTTTGCTTGCCGTCTTTAATCATCTTCGGTTTCCAATCTACCAAATGGATCTAAGAAGTGCATTACATTATGGTGAAATAACAGAAGAGATGTTCATACAAGTACCCAAGAGAATTGAACCAAGAATCAACAAAGTTTGGAAACTAAAGAAATCTATATATAGAAAGAAAAAAATCACCCCGCTATTGGAATGAAAATTTCAATTCATTGTTGATAAAGAATGGGTGTTAAATATCTCAAAATGACTATTGTTTGTATTAGAGAAATGAAGGAAAAGAAAGATTTATCTCCTCGTTTTTATTTATGATCTTTTAATAATTGGCTCAAACTCTGAAGAAATTATTGCATTCTTGAAGAGAGTTTTATGCAATAATTTCAAGATAAAATATATGGAGGCTGTTCAGGAGTGTCTTAATATACACATATCTCAAAATTTGGAATCAGAAATTCTTGAAATTCCTCATAAATAATATTTTACAATGGTCTGGAAAACGTTTGGTATGGAGTAATGCAGACCACTATGTACATTTTTGGAGCCTGCAGTTAAAATTGAGAACTTTAAGTGAGACATTTTCGAGAGTCAAGATATGGAAACAAGATGCCACAAATTAATCAGATGTCCGATGAACGGAATGTTGGGATCAAGGCCTGACTTGTGTGCATCAATGGGATAACTCAAGTCATTATCAAGGCTGAAAAATTATGGCAAGCATTAAAACACCTTCAACATTTTTGGGTCCTGCATTTCTTGGTGGTCCGAAAAACAATCAATGGTGGGATTATCTTCCACGGTGTCTGAGTATGTTGCCTTAGGTTGAGCAGCAAATGAAGCTTGTTGGATTCAAAGCCTTCTTGAAGAAATGCTAAACAAAAATTATTTTGTAAATATATTTGAGGACAACCAATCCACAATCTGGGTAGCCAAGAATCCTGAACACCACAAGAGGCTCAAACACGAAGATTTTGAATAAACTAAAGTTTAGAAAGTGCCGTCATCTGCTGGGACTAATGTAAAAGTCAATCTTTATTGGAACATACTCTATTCTGTAAAAAATGTAAAAAGAAATTTAGGGGAGTTAGGGGGAAATTCAATTTGTTGCTTGTTGGTACCATTGTTTTTAGTAGTTTTTTGGCATATGATCTGTGAGACAATGTATTTTTATTGCTGTTAAGTATGACTCAAGTTACGTAGTTAGTAATAAAGTTTTCTTTCAACTACCCTGTTTGATTACATGTCATCTACACTTTTTATAACATCTCTTAAAAGGTTAAATGGGGTAACCTTATCACCCTCATTAATTCTTTCAATAGTGGTTTATCAATCATAAGAATCAATTATTGAATTGAATTTTTTAAAACAACATAATTTTAAAGTCATTTAAAATCTGTTATAAAATAAAATACCTTACCTTAACAGGCTTGTCAATTTCGAGTGCACAGTTTGACAGCTTCAGTATATCATTCCCTATACTGGTCTCTTCCCCAGCACTTGTTATCTTCACATAAACATTACTCTTGGACACACGCTTTACCAGAATGTTCCCTTCATCGTCCATTTTCACTTTCACGCCCTAGGTATAAAAATACAGATACCATTGTACTCTGGTACATGACATATAAAATACTTCTACAGATTACCTTACCCTTTTACCTAATAGTGATGTAATGACAAAGTTGTCAACTTGTTTGTTACTGTTACAAACAATACAGTCTTACTACTTACAATGAGTATAAAATTGTTTAAAAATAATTTATCCTTGAGAATTAAAATTATTATCAGTGCATGTATCATAAGGGCTATTAATGAGCTAATAATCTTGGAGGCATTTATAGATCACTGGAGTGGCAGTGTTAAACCCATAGTGAATATACTCGCGTTGCACTTGGCGACGATACAAACAATATCAACCCCTATAACAACACTGTCAGTCGGATGAAAGTTTTAACACATTACTAAATGCACATTATTGCTGGGTTTTTTTAAAAAATAATACAACTATACAATAATTTATCATCAATAATTATATAGGTTCATAATAATACCAACCAATTTTGATTTTCATTTTGTTGTTAGTCCTGTAAGTACCCCTATTCATTCTTCTTAGTTCTACCCAATATGTTGTTTTAATCTCACAATGTTACCAGAATAGAATTCATTAGTGTGTCATTATTACTATAAAAAGCAAACAATATACTATTGGCTGAAAGAGTGCCAGGTATTTATTTTATACTCTTTGGCCATAGACATAGTTATATTATAATGAGTTCAATGTGTGATTGAATATAAGAAAAAATACATGTTTTATAATGTGAAAACAATATTCTTAAGTAACTTATTTTAATTATTAAATAATTTTAGGGTTACAGAGTAAATATTTTAAATTATCTATATTCTATAAAGAAATAAAAACTAAAATTTAACCACTTTCCTTTTGTAAGGGGGTGTCAAGTATTACATAAGCACCTTAGGGGGAGAGGGGGTCCGATTTTTGCTTATTTTTGATGACAAGGGGGGAGGGGAGTCGGAACCATGCTTATGTAAGACAAAGAAAGACGAGAAAAATTGAGGGAGGGTGCATCGCGAGCCGCTTGGGCTTTGGGCAGCTTCGGGCAGCAATGAAGATACCGAGTGGCTAAACGAGGAAGAAGTGGAGAAGCCCATAGAAGTAAGCCAAAGCTTGAGTGACTTAGTCCCCCCTCCCCCAAATAGAAACATAATAAGAGAAAGGGTTGAGACATGGATTCAAGGACCTTGGTCATCGGATTAAATGGAGCGTAGGGTGTTTTTTTTATAAATATAAATACTATTCATTTATTCATTAATAATATTTTTTTATAACTTCAATTAAAAGTAAATTAAAATTTTAAACTTTTATAATGTTATAGCTTGTTTTAATTTTACCTGTTAATATTAATTTACACCTCTATGTTAATAATTACCAGCAATTTATAAATTGCAGATGAATTTTAATTTTTTTTTATCATTGCGTGCGTATTAATACCTGTTCAAGCTATAGGTAAAATGGCATAAAAAATAGAATGGTTATTCTTGTGAACAAATAAAAAAAGTTGACAAGTCTTACATTAGCAAAAGAGGGGGGAGGGTCAAACATTTGCTTATTTTTGCTTACAAGAAGGGGGGGAGGGGTTAAAAATGGCTAAAAATGTGCTTACATAATACTTGATCACCCCCTAATAATAAAACTCACATGTCCGACATGATTTTTCAGTTCTTCTGTTTTGGCATCTCTCATTGGATTCTCAAAACCACCCAAACCAATCCTGAAATAGTAACAAACTTACTCTAAAAATCTAGGATAATTATTATTAATTTCAATTTGTTGTTTTTTGAACTACACGCACAGTTTCTTGTCCACTCCGTAAGGGAATACTATCACTAGGTGTGTGTGTTTATGTGTGCATGTGTGTGCATATATATGTATGTATTGTATGAAATGTAATGTATTTGGTTTAAGGATGTATCAACATGGGGGTTAATGTAGTTGCTACTTAAAGCAAAGTATGTTCCTGTGACTAAGAATCTAGGCAGGTAGTCACTAATTAATTTTCCATTATATAAGTTAGCTATCAGGCAATACCTACCTAATTTATATTTAGTATTTGAGTGTGTGATAATGTCGCACTTCTGATATCAAAATAAAAAGATATAAATGTAACGCCTGTCTTCCTCAAACAAATATAGTCGGCTTTTAATAAGGTCACAAGAGAAGATTCTAATGAATATCACAATTAAATCAATTTAAATGTAATTAAATTAGTTGAAAAATTACACTTGAACATAGGAATCGAACTCGGGACTTTTTACTTGGTGCAACAATGTTATCCAATAAGTTATCCAGGATTCATTCCATGCTCAAGGTCATCCTTCACTAATAATCTAAGGCTGAGTTTATAAATATAGCAGTGTGAGTATATTTTTATACACTTAAGAACATTCAATCATCAAAGTGCACCTACCGGAATCCATCGAAACCATCGTCAGATCCGTTTATCGTCAAAACGGGTGCCCTGGCGTAAGCTTTGGCCACTCTCCTATTTCTTTCCAAGACGATCACCTTTGCCCAGATCTCATCATCAATTTGAGTCCATTTCTCTAAAACCTCATGAATATGATCCTGGAACAATAAACATTTCACTCGTTAACTTCCTTCCATCGTTTGTGTGATCAGTATGAAATGTGTTTCCAAATTATTACTTTGATTCTCTTTGTTTGAATATAGCTGAAAGCTTGTGCTCATATATTCAACAGTTATATGGGGCAAACTATTATTACAAATTTTCTATTAAAAATAGAGTTTGATATTTTTCTTTACATTTTACTTATATTGAAGGTGTAGAGGAATCATTTGTTGGTTTTCAAGCTCCCACAACGGCACGAGGTATATTTATTCTGGTTTACCAAGAACGAAGAGTTGAGGTTTGAATCCCAGCCAGATGTAATGATGGTGCTTTCTCCTAAATGATTTAACACTCCCCTATGACACAAAAGTTGGTGCATTTTCTATAAATTGTACCCTCCTCATTTCTACCTTGTATGGAAACCAATGTGTTAAGAAAAAAACATTGAGGATATCCTCAAATTATTAGAAAATTAACCCCCCTGATGACAAAATGGAACCAAAGTTAATACAAAGGATGTGCAGGAATATACTCTGAGGAGCAGAGGAGAGATGTTTCAAAATACAAATTTGTTTCCTATGTGCTAGCCAATTCAGTGTAAACATCATCTAAAACATGCGTCCCCAAACTCATTGATCGGAGAACCACATTAAGATATTGAGTGCTCTGTGGGCCGAAGAGAAAACTATATATAACGGTATATACAGCTTATGATCTAGATCAAACATGACTATACTTCATTCACGGGATGAGTTTACCTCTGAAAGGTCTTTTTTCTTACCGATATCATACTATATAATAGATTTCTGGTAGGGAAAAAAGTCCTTTTCCAGGTAAACTCCTACCGTGAACGAACAATAGATGTAACCTGTGTAATCAACATGACTACTCCAGCCCTCTCCAATTAGCAAATGATCCTCCGCTTAACAGACACTATATGAAACTCAGCTAGCAAGTTCTGAGGAACTGTACCGCTGTATGACAGTTTCCAATACTGTTTAAGTACTACATCCAGGAGTAGGCCTAGCAGCATTTAGGTATATAATTTACCTGTGTTTCATGTTTAATTTATTTTTAACATTCTAGCGTCGTGTTGTATTAAGGTTATAGTGTTGTAAAACCGTAAATGGTAACTGTCCAAAAACGAATGGTGTCGTTATTTGGTGAAGGTTTGGGAATCCTCGACCACTTGACTATGTTCAGCAGACAAAAATACACACATAATACAGATTTCCAAACAAATAGAGATGCTTTTTAGTAAATATTAGTTAATAAATTATTTTTTCATCTTAAAGTTACAGTGTAGGGGGCTTGAGAACTTTGATTTAGTCAAGTGAATCAAGGTCAAATCTGGGTGGTGTTAGGAAAATTGTAAAATTGTGTATGTAAATGATGATGTCCTGTAAATGATTAGAAGTTAGAATGTAAGCTATAATAAATGTGCAGATGTGGAGGTAATATATTTAAACCACCCCCTACCCTAGATATAAAGTGATGTGCAGATGTGGAGGTAATATATT
>CABFOV010006178.1:19793-36621 GCA_902141375.1 Timema poppense | reverse complement strand
GAGGGGATCAAGGACTCCGGGGAGCAACTATGAGGGGATCAATGGCTCCGGGGAAAACAGTTTGAAAAATGCTGCTATAGGGTTTTATGTTTGACAAAGTTAAATCATATATTGTGTAATATATTTCAACTTGGTATTCTAAATAGTCCTTTATTCTAACTTTTTTTAAACTGTTTGTATTGTCAAGATGTTTTGACTCTGATTTCCACTGTGAATGCTTGTCAGTTTATAGTTGTTATGTCGTGGTTTTATTTTGTATATATTTGACTCATATAGTAACAACGCTACCAATGTAAACAGATATTACCAGGCTATGCCAACTTCTTATAAGGGCATATTATAATTTGATTTATAGACAATATTTTAAATGTTAACCAACCAATTTAATTCATACTTGCATTTATTAAATTACAATAATATCTAAATCTTAATCTTATTTATTTAAATGGTTTATAACTACTTTTGGCACTGATAATTTTTTAGTAATAATTTGAATCAATAATGGTTCAGTTTATATTTTTTTCTTTTCAAAAAAAATTTAAGTAAAAAAATCACCAATTCTAACACACATAACATCTACTTGCACACCACTGAAAATAATATTATAATAACACATGTATAGTACTTGCAACTCAAATCAGTGATGGACGCTGAAATCACCACACAAACACTAATCAAACACTAGTTAACTACAAGATACCAGTACCAGCTCGACACCTTCTCCCCTCCCTCAAGATTAACCCTTCTTTTCTTCCTTTTCTCTTAATATTTTCTTTAACTCTTAATAAAAACCAAAGCGACCTCAATCGTCATACGACAATAGATAAGAATATGTTTGGAAAAATATATTCTTAGTTTTTGATAATGTTATTTCTTTATTGATTAATAAGATTTATTTTAACATCTAAAAAAATGTTGGAAGGTGCCCCTAGGACCATTGCTGCCTAGATGACCTTCGCTTAAGGACACCCTGGTACTATGCACACAAAACAGATTAATAAGAAAGTAAGGATAATATCTAGAACAGGGGTGTCAAACTCGTTTGATCATAAGGGCCACATTGGGAAAAAAAATACTGGAAGAGCCACATAAAAATTGTCACCATCATAAGTAAAGATAACTCATTTTTGACCTACCTCATTTTTATATAAAAATCTTTTATCAAATAAAACATTAGGACTCACCCCTTTTTTTCCCCATAATTTTGGAAACTTTTATTTGCAGCAATAGTGCAAATTTTGGGCTCTACATTTTTTACCAAAGTCATTTTCATAATTGATGACATATGAGTGAGACTGAATTCAATATTTTTGTTACCTCTTAACTCTGAAGAAGGAAACTACTAACTGCTAACATTTTCTCTACATTCTTAACTGGAGGGTCTGACAGACTGTAAGTATCAGAAGGGGGAGAAGAATGTGTCACTACTCGCCACTCACAAGTTTGACATGCCTCCTCTAGAGTATTCTCACCTTTGTCACATAGTACATACAATCTGAGGGATCATTTTTAGAAGTAGAGGACCTTTTTTGGTAAAATTATATATTTCAAAATTATATTATTTCTGAAAGTTAATATTCTTAATGAGGGCAACAATTCTACTTACTATAAATAATCACTCCATCAGAAAGTAGTTTGAAAATAAGTGTTATACTCTCCTCTTAGGATGCTACAGAAAACTCCATGTTTTAATGTGTTTACTGCAGTGCACTCTTGTAGCAATTTGTGGTACTATTTAGCTTGGCATGGTTGGATGTCTAGATACACATCGACAAGTATGAGATCCTAAATAGTTTGGTCGGTATAATGTTTGACTGGACAATCACGGTTCAAATCACCATCTGGATTTATAAATAACCTTTTTTGATAATTTCAATACATATATTTTATCTAGGTAGTCATTCTACTCACCAAAGCTAAGCATAAAGAAAAGCCCAATCACTCCATTATATGCCTTATTTCAATGTCTCTTATTGGGCTGTTATGTGAAAAGGATTTGTTGCCAAAACTATTATATCTTTGGGTAGACTGCACAAACAAGTGATCTTGTATCAAAGTGATTGTTGATTTACAACACAGTATATCTTCTAATCACCTGCCACATGTTGTTATTACTACTATAATACTATCTTATTTGTTCCAGGCGACTAGCAACAGATAAAATGAATGTGAATGCTCTTCTAACCAAATACTCTAGAGCGGCCACTGTGAATGGGGCCAAGTATTATTGTGGTAAACACAAATAAACAACTGTCTTCCTTGAGTCACAACAGAAACCACAAGAGATTGTAAAATGAGCTTGATCAAACATTTATATACCCCTGCCGGTGTCTTGTCATAATATTGGTGATTTGATCAAATACAACCATATTTTGTGTGAAGCCTCTCATAACATTAATTTCATTATAAGAAACACAGCTAAATGCCAAAATGATAGCATCAGACTTAGCAAAGTATGTACCTAGTGTTCTGTTGCTTGTGTACCTCTCAAACCAGAAACAACTTGTGAGAACTCAGTAACTAACTTGGTCATTATTTGTATTAATTAGTCTTTTAGTTCTTTATTTAAAATATAAACATGTAAAATTAATAAAAATAATAATACATAGGACCTTAGGCCTAAACGTATCTGTGATAATTTTGTAATACCACTTTGTAATTATGATTGTGACTTGTTAATGAAATATGCTCACAGGTTTTTAAAAAATGTTTGTAGCAAGTTGTCATATTAGATCACGGGTTCTTTTATTCCTATATAATAAGGTTAACTCCTGTTTGGGTTGGACTTCATATCCAACAGTGACCACAACACACAATTCTTTCAGTTTAATCATTTATTCTGATTTTATTATATGTATTTTAATTCTAATAAATTTAACTAAATTTTTTTATTTTTTTTTCTTATTCTATTCCCATTCACCATAAACAAATATTTCCAGCTTTACATGCTCTCACTCACACATAGGCTGTTATGTTATTTTCCTACATACTTCATCTCCCTCATTCTTGGAATTATTTTCTTTTCAATATAATTATGTGAGAATATCATCTCATCTTTGCTTCTTGTACTATTTCGTGTCTTGCCCGGTTAACTTCATTCCTAATCCTGTTAATCCTTGTGACAGCTAGCATGCATCTTAAACTTTCACTTCCATGGCTTCTGTTCCTATTGTAAGAATTTTAATTCTGAACAGGTTTATATTTTATTTGGTTTTACTTTATTCTTAAGTGTTTAATTATTTTAACACGGTATGCGGCCAGACACCACGCTACTATTTAATTAATTATAATTGTATTCATTATCAAACTTTAGATTTTAAACCGACATTGGATATTGTATCGGATATCAAATCTACAAGAAATATACATATTTTCTTATTCCAATCATAAATTTTCTAACGCAGCCACAAGACTGATCAGTTGAAGTTTGATTACAACCGTCACTTGTTTGCCAATTATTCACCATCGCCTGAAATCACGGGGTAAGTTACTGACCAAGAGAGAAGGGGAAGGCCCAGCTCCACTCGCAGAGGGGGAAGGCAGAGACTTTGATGACACAGACGCATCCAATCTCATGCATAATTAATTTTAAAGGCCAGCTAGAGTTTGTTTACAAACAATGAATCATGTCAAAGAAATGTCAGATGTCAGAGCTTGCATCCATTTAGTAATATTCTCATTTTTATCAAGCTTACCTATTATTATTTCTTTCTGCCTAGTTTCTCCCTGTTTCTACTTTAATTTCATATATTTTAAATTTCGACCTTTGAGACAGACTTGGTTTAAGGGTTGAATGTAAATTAGAGTAAAGGGAGAATGACAAGTTTTGTTAGTACAAATTTCATTCACAAAAGGTATTTGAAACAATGATAAAAAATGGAACATTGACCTGGGACAACTGTTATAACTTTTAGAACACGATTTTGACTTTTAAATGAGTTTGTCTGAACCGCTGAAGTTTTCAACGCTGAAGACTACAATACACCATTTATATGAGTTGATAACAACCTAGAGTTTTACTTGTGATTCTTCCTTTGTCATCTACTACAATTTCGACTAGACCTCCTTCCCTTCTTAACATATATTGCTCCAAATTCAATAATTAAATTGGTTTTTTTAAACTTAAATTGCCGACCTTATCATATTTCTATTAAACTTAATATTTTGTTTCAACGATTGACTCTTAGAGATGAAACTTTTGGCCAGAGTCATAACTTTGCCGAAATGCAATGACATTATTTCATATTTATTGTTTTAGTTTTCACCTACTAACCTCATTGAGAAAATTGACTATACATATTAAAGGATTTCAAATTTATTTATTAAATATTTGTTTGTTAAATAGATCCACTTAAATCTGACTCTAAATATACTTATATAATATATATATATATATATATTCAAACAAGACAAAAATAATTCTTTAATTCCGAATAATACTGACGTGATCGTTGATCTGAATATAATATGGAATGTAATTTTAACTTTGTATTTTAATAGGCAGTTTCATTGTGTTGTACATTTATTTTTTAGGTGTCATTATTAACCAACATATTTTGTATATTGTATTGTTATCATCCAAAGAGTAACCCCATATTTAGGTATGTCTCACCTGCAAGCAGTTCACAGGGATGCCAACCTTGGAGATTAGTATTGTTGTACAAAAGGTAAGTCCATTGTTGACTAGGTCCGATTTTAAGGTATTTTTCCCAACATTACCCAGAAGTCTTGAGAGAGTCTTGACTGTCAAACCCAAAAGAAAGAGAGAAAGAAAGACCTTTGGGAAGACCTGGACGCAGATGGGAGAATAATATTAGAATGGACCTTAAAGATATCTGGTGTAATGAGATGGACTGGATAGGGATAGATAGCGTACTTTTGTAAGTGCGGAAATGAACTTTCGAGTTCCTAATTTCATATAATAAGTAACCCCGAGATAAAATATTTATCACAGGGCAGTATAAATCTATGTGGGTAGCATAGACAAAGCAATGAATGACAGCATAACATGATTGTCAATGATATTGAGAAACTCAGATACATCTTTACTGATGATGCTTAATAAAGCTGAGGCCTTTGGGAACAGCCAATATGTTTCTATAAGTCTAATGTAGACTTATTTTTAGGAATAGAGTAAGGTGTAGTCACTGGAGGGCATGGGAGTCACACTTGATGGAAAGTTCATGCTGTCATATGCAAACTGGGCCAAACCTGACATTTTAGCACAGCTGAGACTGTTTTGAAATTGTTGCACTTCACTATAGTAGGTGCTAAAACCAGGGCTAAGCAGTATTTGTGAATCCAGTGGTCTTGTTTATGTACAGGCTCACGCCCTACAGTATCAGCGACACAAGACCTCAGACTCGATCCTAGACCTGACTATACATGATAGTAAAGAAATAAGAGAGTTCAGAAGATTTTCGTCATGAAAAGTGTACCTCCAAGAGAGTCAATTTCAACGTCATATGTATGTGAACAGACATTTTCTTGAATCTAATCTCCTGCCGTCGGGACAATACTAGGTAACTCATATTCTTCTGTTGTTGCCATTCACAATACTATCTCTCATATAAAATGTTGTGTACAGCGTCACAGAAGCACAAACTCTCCTACCAGGCGGCTATGAACTTTATTATCACCGTAGTGTAAAATAGGTTTCTTTTTAAGATGTCTCACATCATATCCTGTATACCCCTGCTTGTCATTCTTTCAGCTTGTGAGGTCTTTGAGCAGGCACTTATCTTACACATCAAAACACACATTTTTAGTAATATCACTCTGTCTAGTGTTGTTCGCTCGAAAACTTTGAGAATTAGTCTTGGTCAATGCGGCAGTCGTAGATGTAATCATAGCCTCCATCTTAGCAGCCCCCACCCTGCTTGGTCAAGCAACTAAATGCCTCCACACACTAAGTGGTGGGTAGTGCTACCCGGGGATAGCTGGTTAAGATACATCACGAGGTCCCCGCTGGACAAATTAGGGTAAGGCTAAGTTTCTGATTTCCTATGTAACTCTGGCAGTTATAATGGAGGGGTCAACTCCTCCTGTCCCTGCAGCCAGGATTAGGCGGAGGGATTTTCTCGAGTGACTTAATCAGGTCTGAGTATTAACTTAGACGGGGTTGGTGAATCAAACAATCAAGGGTGCGCCCTGTGATGGGGTGTTTGTTCCTCACTGTGTAAATCAGGAGTTCCCTCTTTTAAGTATGGTCATGGGTGGTTGCTGTATGCTCAAGTATCTGACTCAACCACTGATAATGCTGAATAATCTTCTTGGGGGGGATGGGTGGCAATATCACAGCCCCTTTATGTCCTTGGGTCAACCAAGGCATCATTTACGGATTCTGGTTTACAATATAAGAACTGAACATAACACTTGGCGAGATAGCTAGAAGCTGCATCCCCTAATCTAAGGACAGTGTGATGTAGAGTGGAGAGAACAGGGACATTGTGGAGTGTATAGAACAGGGTCATTGTGGAGTGGAGAGGACAGGGTTATTGTGGAGTGGATGAGGACAGGGTTATTGTGGAGTGGAGAGGACAGGGTTATTGTGGAGTGTAGAGGACAGGGTTATTGTGGAGTGTAGAGGACATGGTTATTGTGGAGTGGAGAGGACAGGGTTATTGTGGAGTGGAGAGGACAGGGACATTGTGGAGTGGAGAGGACAGAGTCATTGTGGAGTGGAGAGGACAGGGACATTGTAGAGTGTAGAGAACAGGGTCATTGTGGAGTGGAGAGGAAAGAACAGGGATATTGTGGAGTGGAGAGGAGAGAACAGGGACATTGTGGAGTGGAGAGGAGAGAACAGGGACATTGTGGAGTGGAGAGGAGAGAACAGGGACATTGTGGAGTGGAGAGGAGAAAATAGGGACATTGTGGAGTGGAGAGGACAGGGTCATTGTGGAGTGGAGAGGACAGGGACATTGTGGAGTGGAGAGGACAGGGACATTGTGGAGTGGAGAGAACAGGGACATTGTTGGAGTGGAGAGGAGAGAACAGGGTCATTGTGGAGTGGAGAGAACAGGGACATTGTGGAGTGGAGAGAACAGGGACATTGTGGAGTGGAGAGGAGAGAACAGGGACATTGTGGAGTGGAGAAGAAAGAACAGGGAGTTTGTGGAGTGGAGAGGACAGGGTTATTGTGGAGTGGAGAGGACAGGGACATTGTGGAGAGGAGAGAACAGGGACATTGTGGAGTGGAGAGGAGGGAACAGGGACATTGTGGAGTGGAGAGGAGAGAACAGGGACATTGTGGAGTGTAGTGGAGAGAACAGGGACATTGTGGAGTGGAGAGAACAGGGACATTGTGGAGTGGAGAGAACAGGGACATTGTAGAGTGGAGAGGAGAGAACAGGGTTATTGTGGAGTGGAGAGGACAGGGACATTGTGGAGAAGAGAGGACAGGGATCATTGTGGAGTGGAGAGGAGAGAACAGGGACATTGTGGAGAGGAGAGAACAGGGACATTGCGGAGTGGAGAGGAGGGAACAGGGTCTTGGAGGTGGTGGGTAGTACTAAGTTGGAAAAGCTTAAGTTCCAAACAGACCCGGCCATTGGCTGGAAACAGATTATTATTATTATTATTATTATCATTATTATTATTATCACCGCATGTTTGACACTAAACATTTTCAGAATACAAACTCTGAAATTTATCCATTATCATAAATTAAAAGGTGAGTATTTAATTTAAGCTTAAAAGCTTTCCTTGCCCCCTACTCTCTTTTATTAGAATATACTTCTAAAAACTATTGTAGGGTTGAAAAAAAACAAACAAATGGTTACAAATAGTTTCATTATTGCACCAAATTAATATACTTAAAATTCGGGCGGCCAAGTCAAAACAAGAACGCTAAAAAGCGCAACAGGAAAAATAAATCTAGTAGGTAGCTTATAGACTAGAAAAATTTATTTCAAGCCATTTAAAACACATCAACATTAAGTTTTTTATCCTGTGTTTTTAAGTTTGTGTAGAAAAATTAAATGTTTATTCATTTTATTTAACATTTATTTAAATTTTAAATCATATTATTCATTAAAACCTGTGATGGGGAAGCTTTGGGGGCGAGAAGGGTATTACATACTTTTTTTAGTCGTGAATTTTATAAAATGATCAGGCAAAAGCCGGGAATTTCATTGGTCAAGTTGAATAGACACCATGGGTTTCACTGGAAACCCTGAAATAGTTTGTCGAGCTTAGTATCCAAACAATCAATGATTGCTTGTCAAGAAATATAAACTTCTTCATCTCAATAAATATGATGTAATTTTGAAATCTAATATTGTGTAAGTAAAAGTCCGACTAAAGAAATGACTTGACTCGCCCAAAGCCTAAAAGTGTTAGGTGACTAAATACAAATAGTTACTGCAAAATTAACTTAATTATGTTTAAAATAAAGTATTCAAGCATCTCATCTAACAATAGTTATTACTGTACAATGAAACATGAAACTGATTTACTCATTGCTCTGATAGTCGAGGATCTTGTATAATTTTCCCTATAAAGAGAGTGAACAGTATTGACATGAATGTTTGCAGCATGTAGTCCAAACATCCTCATGGCCAACTTGGCTTGTATTAAGTTATTTAGTTCCTTGACAACCTATCACTAATTCCTTCTTTTAATGAACATATATCCATGCTTAGTAACTGCAATGTCATGATTGAATACTCAGACGTTGCTGGAAATGTAGAGACTCTGCTACTGGAGTGATGAAAGGCAATTCACAACTTATTATTTCACTGCACTACTGTTTATAGAAGTGATATTACATTGTAGAGTAGTATCTGGTATTTAATTTAGGGGGAGGGGGAGATCCTCAAATAAAACGGGGGCATTGGAAGGGCGATGAACTGGTAACAATTTTGTGTCATTAGAATAATTAATAAAAATTGTACATGAATGAAATCCATTTTCATGTTAAAATATTAGTAGTTATGTGTGCTTTTTACCTTTGAGGTCCTCTACCATAAAGCCAAGACTGGGGCTTAACACTTTAGGGGGACTTTTGATATATTGTAGAGCAGACTTGCTCAGCGACCTAACAAACAGGGAAAGTCAGAGAACTTACTTGATCAGTGAAAAGTCAGTTAATTTGATTAAATTTCTGGAATTTTTACATATCCATTGAAAAAAAAATACTCAATTTTTATTCACACTAGTCAAAATAAGATATTTCTTCCAGTTAATACAGACCTCTAATCTATGTTAACACAGTTGACCCAGCTGAGCATGATAATCTCACTTCTCAAGGTCATAATGTAACTTTCATGTCGTCTTTTCACCCCTCTAACGCATGTCTTCAAACAAAATTAGAGCTACTGTTACACTGACTAATATTTCAGAAATACGAATCCTAATATTGATTATTTTGATAACATTAAGTATCAAGGGTATTGAGTTGAGTTAGACATCCCTAATGTAGCCTATTTATAAAACAAACAAACATAGCTTCAAACTATCCAAACACAAATAAAAATGGCCAAGGAACAGTTTATAGTTTGATTCCGAACATCGAATATGATAATTTATTGAAATAACTGAAATACAGGTCAAAAGTTTAACATTGCCCACTCGTATGTCCATCAAGTGCTAAATATTCTATATTACAGATTTAAATGGTGTTATTTCACTTTTATAGCTGAAAATTACATACTTTTCAACAGAAATCATAGGTAATAATTTAAAACTTAAACATAGTAACAATATTATGTTATTAGTCAATTTAAGTTCATGGTAGTATGAAACTAAATGCTCTAAACACTAACCAAATAAATAGGAATACAAGCATCAAAATGATGGTAATTTGAACGCCATGTGGCACGTATGAATAATGTATGCTCTCCAAATGTTGAACTGTGACATATTCCCAGGATATGTAGTGAGCCGTCGCTGTTTCTTTTACTAGAGCCACACAAGTGTGACAGGAAACAACATTTATACTCTTTGGGGGGGTTTGTTTGTCATTCAAGGTCATGTATGTTTCCTCCTCTGTAGTTGAGTTGTCATTATATTTACTCTCATCAAGTATGTTGTCAAACGGAACTCTTTCTCTGTGGCTGTTTCTATAGCTCCCCATATACGCGGTCATCTCAGAGGAGCTGTTCTCATCTGTTTCCGATTGTTTTTCTGTGGTGGACATGTGAGGAGGGCGGTAGTTGTCGTCTGCGCCAACAAACACATATCCTCCCAACTTGATGGTACATGTTGGATTACTCATCACACGCTTCACTCCTAGCTGCAATTTTGACGAGAACTTCTTCTTTTTCAAACTCTTTACTCTGGTTTGGAAATAAATGATCAGATTAGTTAATGGTGGTTGAAAGTATTGTACAGTAAGATCTGGACATGAGTTGAAAAAGAGTCTTCATTTTACCTACAAATCCTGAACTCAAATCTAGAAAACATGGAAAACCTAGCTTAAATTTAAACTAAAAATAATATACAAATGTTTTCTTTATGAAAGTCATAAAGTAAACTAAATGATAAATTAATCATCTTGGTCAAGTTTGTTTCTCAATTTATTTCTTGCTAATCCATCAATTAGCAGCATAACAACTGTAAAACAAACGACTTTTTTTCTCTCCAGATCTCAGATTAATATTTTCTATCAACTTTAATGTCCATAGGAATTCAAAGATTTGAAAGCCATGTCCCTCGTAGGGACACAATAGAAAAGTTCATACATAAAACACATACTTTTTGCAGCCAACATTGAGAATATTTTTTTATTTTATTTTTATTATTATGGTTTTGATTTATCACAAGTCTACTATTGATTTAGTTTGATTTTCATAAACATAATAATGATTAATTTTGATTAATCATGAACTCACTAATAATTGAGATTGATTTATTATAGGCCTACTATTGGTTGATTCTGATTTAACATAGGCCTACTTATGTTTGTGTAATTTTTCGTCGTCTCTTGTAATGACTAACATTACTTAAAATGTTCTCATACTTGGTTGGAAATTATGTAAAATCAGAAGGTGATAGGAACATGATGAAGGCAAAGATGAGTGTCACACAGATTCATGAAATGGCGTGAGGTGAGAGAGGTATCCAATGATCGCGAACTTTATATTAATATTTTCAACAGGCTAGTCAACATAATAATATACTATCTACACCATATACTAAATATACAAGTAATATACCTATATAAAATGAATTAAAATACATGTTATCTGTTACATTTACTTCCCCATAAATCTTTACTACAACTTGTAATAATACGGAATAAATACGCCGCGCTTTGGGCGTCAATAATAAAAACTATGTGATCAATCTCTCCGCTTCGGGCGTCGATTGATACAATGCGGATTAATTCCCTGTTATTGCTGTGATGATTTTAGGTTGTCTTAAGCTCCGTGATCGAGCGCCTATCATCACTGTTCGGAAAAGATACCATTCAATCAGCTGTCTATAGCCCCGTGTTCGAGCACTAATTAAATCGGTATTAATATTATTAAAGAAAGAGAAATGTTGATGGCTGTTATTTCACACACGGTTTATTTATATTACACCAGTAAATTACTTGCACATATTTCGGCTAAATGTTTCTTATCACTGCACACTTGTGATATTGAAGTGACTTATATTATAATGTGTTGGACTGTGAGCAAGGTCCCGGAGATCGTCCTCCCCATCGTCGTCAATTGCTATTGCTATACTGTACTGTACTGTTGCTATTGTTATAGGCTACTGTTCTGTTGCTATTGCTATACTGTACTGTTCTGTTATACTGTGTATAAACATACGCACTATGGTCTATATATGACATACCCCTTGCATTTTCTCCCTTGGTCAACAAAGTAAAAACTAACCAATAGACAGAGTCCTGGCGACACATTTTGTGAGAGCTAGCTTCTTATTGGTATAAAGAAATGGCGTGTTCTACCAAATACTATGAACTTTTTCCTTTAACAGGAAGCAACGCAGTAGATATTTTAACAAGAAAGAAGGTATAAAAAAATATATTTTAGGGTGAAGTCCTTTTCACCTCATTCTGAGAAACGCGTGTTTGTTCATGGATGAATCTTAAAAGGATACTCTACCTATATTACTTTAAAGAAAAATTACCTTCATCCATGACTTTTTACATAATTTAGATTAATCCAAATCAATACATTACAAACTTAAGACTAAACAACATTCAACATTAAATATGAAATATTACTTAAATTAAAATAATCTTAAACATAATAAGATTAGTTAAATAATAAAACATTACCTCAAACAACATTAATTAGGCTCATATATCTAACTTCACTACTGATTTGCAAAATGGATGAGCTATAAATGTTATAATTCTTAGGCACTGGTGGTCTTACTACCACGGGCATACACAACTTGTTTGTTTTGATTACCAACAACAGTTTCATGAAGGTCAGGATGATTTCGATCTAACCTATTTCTCAGATTACTATTAAACATAAGTTTAGCTGGAGTTCCATTTGTTGTTGCGTGGAGAGAGTTGCAATAGTCATAAGAATCTACATAATGCTACTTCAACACTGGTTTCATTATGTAAGATAACTTTGAGTGTGATTTTAACAATTTTCACTGAATTTTCAGCGTAACCGTTAGTCTGTGTAAAGAATGCTTAATTCTATTCATTTGTAAAAAAAAGGGTTAAATTCATAAGAGGTAAATGGAAGTCCATTGTCACAATTAGCACTGGCAGACCATACCTTGCAAAGGTTTAGCACAAATGGCCTATAGTCTGACTAGCTGCTGTAGAGCTAACTTCAAATACTTCTAGCCATTTTGTCTACACATTTAAGATGATTAGATACATTTTAGATTTAAATGGAGCAAGGAAGTCTAAATTAATTCTAGACCACTGCTTACTGGCATAGTTCCATACATGTATAACAAAATTTTGTTTATGTCTTTCCAATAGGCAGGATGAACAACAGTTAGCTAATCACTCGATATTGTGATCTGTTCCTGGTCACCAGCTATAAGACCTGGCTAATTTGATTCATTTTAACAATGCCCAGCTGGTTTGAATGAAATTCATCTAATAATAGTTTCCTGAACTTTTCTGGAATTACAAGTATATAACCCCACATTGGAATTCCTTCGTTAGTTCATCCTTCCTTTGGAAATATGGACTAAAGAAATTATCAAAATCTTAATGCCAACATCCTACTGGGGTTGGATCTTTAAAAGTTTCTTTTTTAACAACATCAAAATTTAAAGATAGTAGTCCCACAGCCCCATCAGAATTTATTTACCTAAAGAGTGCAAAAAATTTGTGAATATTTTTTGTTTACATAGGGCACAGGTGTCTCAGAAAAATGATTCTTACCAAATTGATTATATGTTTAAAAATGAGGTGTCCCAATGGATAGATAATTTTATAATAAAGGAAATTGATAAAACTAAAGAAAAAGGAAAAATAAACTACTAAGAATAAATTCAATGAAGAAAGCCCACCTAGGGAAAGAGGAAATATGTAGGAAGAGTCCAATGCACAAAGGTGACATCTTCCTTTCTTCTGTCTTCTATAGTAGAAGTAGTCACACACACATTTTAACACAAATATAATATTTCAGCATTGTTGCCTTTATCAAACACAAAGAAGAAGAGTGTACAAATAACACAAACAATGGAGTACTACATTTTGAATTTTAATTGAATTGATTATATGTAACTTTTAACCATTATTTACTCAAAAACCATACAACTTTCGGAAAAATAAAAAAGTATAAAAGAGCTGCATTATTAAATAAGGCTTAAAAATAATTATAATAACATTGGGTTTACTCTAACACTTAGGTAATCATAAGTGATATCTATTTAAAAGCCCACTTTTTCAGGATTGTATAATTTTACAGTTTATCATAAAGGGCTTTCATTTTAAAAATATCCTCCCTAAATATCTCTCATTCTAATGCACAGATCATATTGAACACTCTCCACTCTAAAAAATCACAGTTCAATTGTTATTTAAAAAAATTAAATTGTGTGAGTACGACGGAAAAAATACAATTTATTAGGTTGAATTATTTTTAACATTTAAAAAAATTTTTTTTAACAAATGTTATTAAACTATACAGCAAAACCTTACAATTCACAAAATAAAAACCAATATCCTGTGAGTCAGGTTGACCAATAAATAATATCATTGGATGTCCTTTCCATTTTTATTGAAACAGCTATCATCACTGTCATACACGCCTTTCCTTGTCTTCAATCTTGGTTCAATATGATCTAGCTGTGGCTGAACCAGCAATCATCCAAAATCAAGACAGCCCTAGCTTTGAAAATCTCTTTATTTGCTTTGGATCATTCTACATAGAGTTAGCCTACTTTGGAGCTCTCTGATACTATCTCGAAGTTTCAGGAATTAAACATATTCTTTCAGAGAGCTAAGTTCTGACACCTGGTTCAATACAAGGATGGCTTGGAGGTAAGCATCTCAACAGATGAATATGAGTCGAGTACACATTTTACTTTCATTGTCTCTAGAAAGTTGCCTTTTCCATAAGTTTCTAGAACAACTAAAAAACATTACAACATTAGGAATACTTTAAGATCAGGTGTTAAAACTGAATGATGACCTTTCTCAAAATACTTTGGAAATATTTATTGAAAGCTCAAATATAAAGCAAGTGTATGATGAGTTCAAAGAAATCAAATCAAGATCAGGATTTTACGGAAAAATAGCTCGGTTTTATCAATAATACATTGACCACGTTAACATCTACTAATTCTTCAGCAGATTATAGGACAAGTAACCTTGAAATGTATACGGATGCCCTGGATAAAACAATTCCTGCCTTTTTCTCAGGAAAGAGGCTGAACTATTCTCAATGGATGACGGTGTAGCTCCTGAAACTTCATAACCTAGGAACTGAATCCCCTGGAGTAATGTATGCACTTTCTCAAGTCGGTCTAGGCATAAAGCGCTCTAGTAACTCATTCTCTAGGCTACCAGTTGACATGGCACTAGAACAGACTGTAAACACTGATGCTGCTTCAAAGCTCACAGAATTTGCAAATTCATAATCTGCTAGAGCCCGATGGAGGATAACGATGGTATTGAAAAGTGAGATAGTGCACAGATTACTTGAAATTAATGAAATTACAAAAGCACCAGATTCGATACATGATTTGCAACATGGACGCATTGAAAAAGGTCACAGAGATATTAAAAAAATAATTTTAACCCTGAATAGTTTTTCAAACTCATTTCTTAAAGGGCAAAGAGTTTCTGAAAAGTTCAATATATATATATATATATAAAATATTCAAATAATGTTGAAAATCCCATTCCCCAAAATATGTTTGCTAACTGTGCATCTTCTACTGCATCAAGTAACCTGCAAACAGAATTAAGAAACTAGAGGTTGGTAAATGCACTCTGTATACTTTCGGCAAAGTAATTCATACAGCAGCTGTTCAACAATTTGACGTGAAAAGAGTCTTGGAGTATCCTCTAACTCCCGTGCCATTCTCTCTTGCTCAGATCGGTGGGCCAATTAATAAAACAGTAAGTTGATGCACAGGCTAGAAAAGTCCCAGAATTTAGACGAGGGGCATGATATAACTACAGGTCAACCTCACAGATGCGGCTCTATATAATGTAATGTTCATGTTGCACACTTTGAAGTTCCAGGAAATATACGGGTCTCTCTTACATAAATTACTAGTAGTACACACACTAGGGAAGTTAACCTGGTTTTGGCACTTATGGCTAACAAATTATAAAAGATTTTGATTATGAACAGTTAACAACAACTGTACCAGCTAGTGATATTAATGTAACAGGCGCAGATCAGAAGACTCCAAAAAAGGCAGTTGATACACTTAGGAATGAGCAGTTTAAAACATAATTTATGTCTTTCTTATGCAACGAGTGGAAAAATCGGAAGTACCGGTATGCTTCATTTATGTCAGGTAAAATTCTCTTTGTTGGAGCAGAGAATGTGTGGATGGCAGTGTTGAGGCAACAGAGGTGCCTGAACTTGCTTGCCATCATCAAGAGGCAGACACAAGGATTAATTGGCACATACAACATATATCCCATGGTAGTGACCAGGCAAAGAATATCCTGGTGAGAGCAAATAACACTGATGTGTTGGTTCTCTTAATTTACCATCAAAAGTACCTCAACTCTCAGGTTTGGTTTGATTGTGGCGTGTCTTCTAACAAAAGCAGAAGGACGATCAATGTAACTTGTTTCACAGAGGAACCTGGACATGGTCTGATAAAGACCTTGTCTGGCTCCAACGCTTTTATGGGGTTTGATTTTACAGCCGCATTTGCAAGACATGGAAAAGTTCAACCCTTTGAAATAATGAAAAAGAACCATGAATTCCAATACATTTTCAGCCAGCTAGTTGAGTCATTAACTTAAACCGAAGAAAATATAGCTGGGTTGGAGAAATTTGTCTGTGCTATGTACGGACACCCTAGATACTCCTTTGTGAGTGAAATAAGATAGTATATTTAAGTAGGGTGGTTTAGAGGTTATCAGGACCGTGGGATCTCAGGGGGGTGGAGGGGAAGAGCGATGAAAGGGTTAGACTTTTTTCTTATAAGGGCTTTAGCATACATGTGGTTTTCAGGACAGTGGTATCTCCAGGAGTGTAGAGAGGTAATTATCGATCGTGCCTGGTTTGGCGTGGGATGGTTCTGAGGGGGAAGGATGAGGGCTCGTGCTCGGAGGGGTGGGCGCGATTGCTGTGGGAGGATCCTGGAGGTTAACAGATGTGTTTCCGAGCATTCAGGATGTATTCTTTTGGGAATAGCGAGCACCCTCTCTCCCTCTCACGACCCCCCCCCCCCTCAAAGGCTTCATGGAACCGGGGGG
>CABFOV010006178.1:0-19492 GCA_902141375.1 Timema poppense | reverse complement strand
TGTAATAGTCTTAAAAGAATATCTCTTCCCAGTGTAATAATCTTTACTTTCTTCCTCTCACACGCACATGGTGCAATATTCAAGCTTTGTGTTCCCTCGATCTTATGTGTGTCGGTGAACGACTCCCCCCGACACGTGCTTCATTGATTCCGGTAATAAACTTCAGAACGTGTGTACGTTTATACGGCACGCGTGATATAAATCCTGGAGGTTAACAGATGGACTCTGGGAACTGAGAATATCTCTTCCCTTTGAGTATGTAAATTAAATTTCATCGTTAAAACAACCCTGAATTGGTTCGCACGCAAAGGTGACACGTGGACATCTGTGCCAGATGAACTATGACCTTTATACTTCGCCCTGAGAATATTACGATTTCACATACGATTGATGATCTGACTCATTCAGAGTCGCACGCATAGTAGGGGAGGGAGGGCGTGGCTTGGAATCCTTTCGTTCCTATATATAGACCTAACCCCCTATAGGTGAAATCATTAGCTTCCATCTACACTCTAAAGATTAACAATGTCAAGCGAATACGCAGCCGTATTATTAAGCACGGTGGGGTCTAGCGAGATCGTGCCCAGAAAGTTGACAGGTTTAGAGGTCGACCGCGGCTACCGTGTAACAAGTATAAAAGCGTTGAACACTCGCTTCGGTCGCCGAATCCTCACGGATTTGGACGGGAAGTATAATGTGTGGCTGCCTAACCATTTCTCGCTGCTTACTGACGCGCAGGTAGAAGACATTTCCAAGGCGGAGCTGCTGATCGTATACAAGGGTATCTCCAAGCTTAGCAAGACGGCCATATTGAACTTTGAAGGTAAGTGTACATTCAAATTTGCCTGTGGGTGTGTGCATGCATGCGTGTGGGGGAGCAAACTAAGGTAATTTTTCTTGCATCGTTTTACCGCTCTTAATTTTTAGCAAAATAATTCAAAAAACCTATTTTTTTAAATACTCTTATATTGTTTACCAGCCTTAAAGATTTAAGATTTAAACTTATATGCAATATTTGAATTGCTCGCGAGCTAATGTTATGATGAAATTAGATTAATTATGTTTCTCTTGTATCCAAATCTTTGTGTTTCAAGTACATCTACAATATATGAATTGTATGCTAAGATAGTAGCGTTTTTTCAAAAAATTTCACTGTATAGAGAGTCAAATATGAATTAAATGTTAAATAATAAGATTAATTATTTTTCTCTTATACCTAAAAAAAACCTATCCTTCATTATTAAATGTCCATATATCATTTATGTCATATATGAACTAAATGCTATAAAGCTTTATGGTTTAAACTTCTCTACAATATTTGAATTACTTGCTTGCAAATATTAAATATCATATCTTCATGATCTTGTATCTGTAAACTAACTACGCGCTCCTGTTTTTTTTAGCTGTTTCGGAGTCACTCGATGAGATCCTAGAGCAAGCCGTGCAGAAATGAAGGGAATAATGTGAGGGGGAAGCAGGGGTAGTAGTGTCTGCAGAGCATAGCTCGACCTTAGAAACATGTTAGGTCCTCTAGCAAAACGAGCTCGCTTGTCATCTCCTATCATCGTAACACGGCAGACTAACGGGAATAAGGTGTATACCCTCGATGAATTAACCACTAATAAGCAACTTTTAATTAAATACCTGAGACATGATATCGCTCCTCGAGATGGCAAGGTATTTAATGCTTACATATAACATATACCTGGACATATTAAGACCTCGAGTGTATTGATATTTGGACAGGACGATATAGACGCACAGATCAGAAGACTTATGATCCTGTCACGAAACCTAGGTATAGGATTTACACAGTTCAGGCGTTACCTGGAACCACTAGGACTATCTATAAAACTTATTGAACATGCGTACACCCGACGCATAAAGACGTACTCTATTACCAATTAACTACCCTATAAGGATCATGTACAGTTTATCGTTGCATGCGGGAGTATTTACGTGAAGACTGTAGAAGAATCAATAGCAAATAATGCGATAAAGGTAAATTGCACCCTCATCTGCGAGTTTAAGCATCCTACCGAAGGTAGAATTGAAAAAGGTAATTTCAACTCGACTCTTTGTGATATATTTATCCCGATAAACTTGGAGGAGATATATGGAAATAACGTGATCTTTCCACTCCTTGCTCAGATTGAGGCCTTCGTTTCTAGAGACTCGGGGTGGATATATTACGGCAAGTTGGAAATTAGAATACATTTATAGAAAAACTCAGCTTTCTCGATCGAGGCTCGTGTTCAAATCCCTGAAATTATAGCCAAACGTAGAGCGTTGATAAATGTACAATCCGAAGAAGGACTTTGCTTCCCCGTATCCGTATTGAAGTGCCTCTTTGAACCGACGAGAAGAGCACAACGTTTTTCCTCGTATCCTAGTTTTCGAGACGTGCTGAATATAGATGAAATCCCGCTCCCGTTCGAAATGAGATATATCGAACGCTTCGAAAGGTTTAACGATATATCCATTAATGTATACAACGCAAAACACGACGGAAGAGACTCATATTGACATTGCTGACAACTCTAAAACACTAGTGATTGTTCCTGTACACGTCAGTGCTAAAGAACGTGCCAGACATGTTCATTTATTCATGATAAGAGTGCAGAGAACGGAAACTTATCATTTCTGTGAGATCAAAAATCTATCTCGGTTAATAAATCCGCAACTAACGTTAATATCTAAGAGAGGACGTAGGTACGTTTGTGATCGATGTTTGTCCGCTTTTCTGACCCAAAACAAACTTGCAAAGAATAAAGATACGTGCATAAAATGTGGTGCTGTAAGGAGTACATTCCCTCAAGGAGAGGATAAATTCCTTACGTTCTCACAGTATAAGCAGCAGGAGAAAAGAGGATTTATCGTATATGTGGACCTGGAGAGCTTACTCGTGCCGATAGAGATGTGCGATCCCGACACGAAATTTTATTATACTGAGAACGTACAGCGTCATGTGGCTTATTCTGTAGGTATGTACACTAAATGTAATTTTGATGGTAGTCTCTCAGAGTACCGCCGCTTCACGGGAAGAGATTGTACAGATCAATTTGTTGAGGCGCTCGTAAATACGGCAAAGCGCGTACTAGAGTACTATAGTACCATCGTTCCGATGACGCCACTAACGCCTGCTCAAAAAGATGCTCATGATACAGCCTCTCATTGTCATATATGTGAAAAGCCTTACGAGAATGATGATATTCGCGTTATGGATCATTAACACTTGACAGGTCTATATCGTGGGAGTAGGCACGCCGGATGCAATATTAATTACAAGAACCCGAGCCACCTGAGCGTAGTAATCCATAACGCACGTTGCTACGACAATTTTTTCCTTTTGAATCACTTGTAGAACGTAGAGAGACCGATCCGTTCACGGGAGAGAGCGTTCTCGTCAATCCGGGAAAAGTCAAGGTTATTGGAGAGACTATGGGGAGATTCAAAGTAATCATGAAATATATTCGGCACGGGTTTCGAGGGATCACGATTAAAATTATAGATAGTTTCAGCTTTCTATGTACGTCTCTAGAGAAATGCGTATCGTACATCGAACCTGACCAACTTAAAATCACCCGTAAGTGTCATCCTGAGGATGAATGGTTCAAACGGGTCACTCGTAAAGGGGTGTTCCTCTATGACTATATAGATTCATTCGAGCGACTGAACGCGACTCAGTTACCGAGCAAGGATAACTTTTACAACGCGCTCACGGATAGTCATATCTCTCAGGAAGACTATGATCACGCCTGCGAAGTTTGGCGACTATTTGAATGTAAGACTCTTTGGGACTACTCGAACCTCTACCTGTATACAGACGTAATGCTACTGGCTGACGTCTTTGAGAACTTTCGCGATCTCTGCATGAAGACGTATAGACTCGATACCGGATGGTCCCTTACAGTTCCTAGTCTTGCGTACCACGCTCTATTGAGAATAACAGGGGTACGACTCGAATTAATCGATTATGTGGACATACATCAATTCATCGAGGGAGCTATCCGAGGAGGGGTATGTTTTGTGGCTAATCGTCACTCTGTGGCGAATAATCGGTATATGGCCTCATTCGACCGTTCCAAGCCCGGGTATTAACCCTCCTAATACCATGGGGTCACCATAGACCCCAGCGCAACTTTGTTGACCTGTAAAACCTGTAATATATTTTCCAAAATTCTGAAAAAATTTGACTTTGTTTATTTATATATCTACCTTATAATGTATTATTTATTTATTTTTTATTTTTAAAATTAGTACCTCAAAATTTCTCTTATACCACTGAATACCATTGGGGTCATATTGACCCCAAGATTTAAAACATTTGTTTTCATTGGTTTTCGCATTTAAAATGTTTAAAAAACACACAACTGCTACCATATATTGTGTAACGTTATAATCAATTTATTTATATTCTCATAAGTTGACTAAAGATAGCAGCATCTACATCATCTTGAATGAAATGCCATAAGAAACTATTCTGCTAGTTGAGGAACGTTCTGGCCAAAATGACGGATAAAAGGTTGTCAGTAGAAGAAATATCAAAAATTCTAAATTAAGAGATTAGTGTTTATGATTTTTCAAATAATGTGGAAGTTGAACATAATGAAGAAGATTCTGATGATGAAGGAGAAGTAGATTTTGTCGAAAATAATGTTCAAAGCTCTGATGAAGATGAATATAATTCTGATGATTCATCTACAGCTTCGCAACAAAATTATTTCAAGTAAGTAATGTACTGTAAAACTTATTTATTGGCAGGTATAATTTGTTTTATACCAAACTATAAAAGAGATGTACTGGGTCGGCAACCAAGCCGCAATGTAATGAGTATTGCACCTGGTCCTACACGTCACAGCATCATAAATGTGGACACTGTACAATCTGCATTTGGGCTGTTTATCAAACCAAGTATTGTTGAAGAAATACTGAATTGGACTGACAAAGAAGGTGGTATTACTTATGGAGAGTTATGGGTGAGTGTTGATAAGGACGAACTGATGTGTTTCTTTGGATTATTGATACTTGTTGGCGTATTCAATGCTCATAATGAGGTTATTACATACTTATGGAATCTAGAAGATGTTTGCCCAATTTTCAACACATTTATGGCTAGAAACAGGTTTACTCAAATATCAATCTGTATACGGTTTGATAATGCTGAAGCAAGAAGGCAAAATCAAAGTACTGAAAAATTGTCACCAATAAGCAATATATTCCAGATGTGGTCCGAAACATTACAAGATGCTTACATTTCAAATGAGTATGCAACTGTGGATGAGCGCTTAGTAACGTTCAGGGGAAGATGCCCATTCCGTCAATTTATTCCATCAAAACATGGAAAATATGGTATAAAGCTCTGGGCAGCATGTGACAGCAAAACATATTATGTAATAAACATACAGGTATCAACAAGCAAAGAAACTAATGCTCCTAGAGAGTTGAACCAGGGGAAGAGAGTGGTGCTGGATATGGTGAATGGCTTGGAGAAAAGTGGAAGGAATATTACAGCAGACAACCTTTTCACAAGTCTGGCAATAGAGCTAGAAAAGAAACAATTAACACTATTGGGAACAATAAGAAAAAAATATTCTGAGCTACCACCGACCGCTGTTCACAACTGTTAAGAGGTCGAGAAGTGTATTCTTCTCTGTTCCAATTTCAGAAAGCAGACACAATAGTATCATATTGTCCAAAAAAAGGAAAAGTGGTAACTCTATTGAGAACAATGAATTACTCATCTCAAACTGAAGACACAGAAAGAGTCAAATCTCAAGTGATTCTGGACTATAATTCAACAAAATCAGGAGTTGACACCATGGATAAGTTGGTTAGAACATACACAACCAAACGAATGACAAGGAGGTGGCCTATGGTTTTGTTCTACAACATGTTGGATATAAGTGCTCTAAATGCTTTCACTATTTGGAAGTATCTAAATCCAAATTGGAACCGGAAGACCAACTACAAGAGACGAATATTTCTCATGGAATTGGGTAAATCCCTAACAAAACAAAATCGACAACGACGTGCTTCTGTTTTTCAAACAACCACACCGACTCAAAGAATTGCAAAGCGCGGACGATGCTCATTATGTGATCGATCAGTAGATAGGAAGTATAGTGATAAATGTGTTAAATGTGTATCTTTTGTTTGCAAAGACCATTCAATCATTGTATATAAATATTGCGAGAATAACTGAAGTAGGGAAGTATTGCTTTAAATTCCATATGGTATATATATATATATATATATATTTATCTCCAAAATAAGTAAAACATATCTAAAATAAAATATAATTATTATTATGACAATAAATCATGGGTAGAATGTAATGTAAATAAAAATATATTAACGGGGTCTCCAGTGACCCCATTGGTATTCAGTGAAACAAAATTATTCCGGTAGTAGGAGGGTTAACTTGTTTATCTAGACGTTAATGAACTCTATTCATTTAGTATGTTGTCCTTACTACCCTACGAAGGGTTCAGGTGGCTCGAAGATGATGAAATCGGTCGATTGGATGTGCGAAAGGTATAGGACGTTGCGGAGACGGGGTTTATCTTGCAGGTATATCTCGAATATGTTAGAGATGTACACGATGCTCATTCCGACTTGCCTTTCTGTCCTGAGAAAGGGATTTCACCCGTAGGGAAACACGAGAAATTGTTAACGACTTTAGCAGATAAGACTAGGTACGTCATTCACTACCGTCATCTAAAGCTATGTTTGGTGAATGGATTGAAACTGACAAGAGTCCACAGGGTTCTCAGTTTCAAGCAATCACCATGGATGGCTTCGTATATCAAGTTGAACGTGGAAATGAGGAGTAAAGGGAACAATCAGTTTGAAAACATGTTTTTCAAACTGATGAACAATGCCGCATTCGACAGTCTTATATCCAACAAAAGGGCCTATCGTACGATAAAGATAGCTAGCAGGTGGGGAGGGAAATTTGGAGCGGGTAACCTCAGAGCCAGTCCAAACCTTAAAAACCGTAGGATTGTGTCGGAAAACCTGGTCGTCATCGAGATGGAACCGCCAGAGATTTACTTTGATATGCCAATTTATGCAGGGTTCACCATTTTGGAAATCTCGAAGGTAGTCATGTATGGTTTACATTACCAGGTTATGCTTCCCGCCTTCCCACCAGGTGCGTTAAAACTTCAGTACATGGATACGGACTCACTTCTCTATTGCATTACTGTTGAGGATGCGTACCGACTGCTTAACCTGTTAGCCAATGACTACCTGGACACCTCTACCTACGGACAAGACAATGTTTATGGGATGCCTCTAGTAAATAAAGGGGTGCTCGGTAAACTAAAAGACCAGACTCGAGGTCGGATCATCACCGAGTTCATAGGTTTACGTCCTAAACACTCTTCATTCGCGGTACAAGGAGATGGTGAGACGCTCAAGGCTAAAGGGGTCAAGAGTAGCGCGTTAAGAACGCTTTCGTTAGAGGACTATCGCAATTTTCCGACCGATGAGACGATAGTCATGAAAGAAGCCCGTTCAATAAGAGCTGTAGGATTCAAACTTTACACTCAAAAATTCAATCGGGAAGCCCTATGCTCTATCGACGATAAAAGATATATAGTGCCCGGTACAGTCAATACTCTACCATGGTACCATTACTCTATAAGTGAGCCGGCATCTACTTCCTCCCAACTGTTAAGAGAGAAAGAGACGCTGATCGATACTAACCCACCGTCTCTATGAGAAGAAGTTTGTCTATAGACATAATATAGTGTGTAATTGATTAAGAAAATATTAATACAGTGCATCTAAATACATAAATAGATTGTAGAGTGAATAATTAAGAGAATATTAATGTAACTATGTAGCGATGTATATTCATGATTAAGAGAAACTTTTTCATTATTGTCTAAAGAAGAAGATAAAAAAAGAATGTAGAGCTTCTAAAGACTTGAGAAAATTTTAATGATGTGAAGTTCTGAAACTTTTTCAAAGAAAATAATATAAATTTATTGTGTGTATATATAAAAGAGTGTATTAAGTAGAATTATTACAAAGGTATTGATTGTTTTTATTATTTATTTCCAAAAGATTTTTGATACAATTTTTGACTCTAATTGATTAAATGCATTTATTTCTAAAGATTAAAATGTTTGATATATTCCTAGACTTATACTCTAATCGATTAAATATATCTCTTTTCAATGAATACAAAGTAACAATCATTTAAAAAAAGAAAAAAAAATCGCTGATACATTCCAAGTACACAAAAACAACAACTTAAGGAGTATCCAAGCAATTACGATGAAAGAGTTACGAAAAATATAATGCTCTATACATTTTTTAGACTTAGACTCAAAATGATTAAATGCATTTATTTCTAAAGAATAAAAATGTTTGATATATATTACTAGACTTATACTCTAATTGATTAAATACATCTCTTTTCAAAGATAGACTTAAACTCTAATTGATTAAATGCATTTATTTCTAAATATTAAAATTGTTTGATATATTCCTAGACTTATACTCTAATTGATTAAATATTTTTAGACTTAGACTCAAATTGATTAAATGCATTTATTTTTTAAAGATTAAAATGTTTGATATATTCCTAGACTTATACTCTAATTGATTAAATATATCTCTTTTCAAGAGTACAAAGTAATAATCATATAAAAAAGAAAAACATGGCTGATACATTCCGAGTACACAAAAAACTTGAGGAGTATCCGAGCTGGATCGATGAAAGAATTTACAAAAAATAATGTTTTATACATTTTCTATACTTAGACTCTAATTGATTAAATGCATTTATTTCTAAATTATAAAAATGTTTGATATATATCCCTAGACCTATAATCTAATTGATTAAATACACCTCTTTTCAAAGAATACAAAGTAATAATCATTTTAAAAAATAACACACATGGCTGCTACTTTCCGACTATCTTAGCAGGATCGATGAAAAAACCTTTTCGATCTACTTTCTAAGGACTTAAATTGCTCCAAGTCCTTAAAGTAGAACGCTAACAGTTTCTTTCCACACGCACACGCTTTACTTTTTTAAGTACATTCAAGATCAGAAAAAGCCGATACTGCCATAATGGGTAAGTGTATACACCAAGGTTGCTGCATCCAGATCACCTTCCCAGTCATCTGGACAGTCTTTCTTCAAGTATCGATGCGGATAAAGATTTTTTTCAGGAGGTTCAACAGCAAGAAAATAGCACTAAAACGGTCTGTGTATTCCCTTACGCATCCTTCAACTCGCCGCGTAGCTTCTTCTTCTTCGGCTCCTTGACCACTTCCTCGGAAGTTTTATTTTTCTTCCTGACCGTACATTTAGAAGCGTCAGTAGTTTTCTTCCGTTTGACCGTGTCAACCTTGTCTTGTCCGCAGAAATATGATAACTTATCGAAATCGATGTAATGTTTATACTCGTTTATCAAGGCTATGATATGAAGCAGTGCAGGGATTACCGAACTCGTATCGTTCTGTACCGCACTCTTGGCCAGATCGCAAACGTTTTGTCCGATCAAACTTAAAACTCTTAAACCATTCGCGGAGTAGTCGGACATTTTCTGTGGCGCACGAATAGTTGGTACCGGAATGAGTAGAGCACTTGTTTACGTTGTACACATTTTTAAGCTTACTCAGAGAAGGACAACCGAAATCGCCTAGCTCGTAAAAGTCGTACTTGTCACTGTCGACGCCGATGAGACTCTGTAACCAAGTAACCTTCTCCGTTTCTTTAATATAGATCGATGATTGTGACGTATACCTCTCTAGATGGGAGATGATGATAGAACGAAGATTCGAGTACTGTACTTCTCCATCATACCAATACAGTCCATGATAATAATCGGTTACCCAATTTACGTTTTTCCTACCCAATGCGGAGAGGATGTCGATCTTGAACGGAGGGAGAAACTTGTAGTTGGCTTCGTCAAAAGGTTCGAAATGTAGAACGCTCACCTCCTTGAATATGAATACTCCCTCCTCACTCTAGTATCCTTGCACGTCGATCAACATACTGGCCAAGACGAGAACAAAGATGATCCATTTATGATGTCATCTTGCTTGCGTCACTTCTTGAAGGGTTATAGCGAACCACTCGATCGTGTACGATGAGACAAAACGCCTTGGTGTGTGCGGGGATATTTTCCCCCATCTCGAACGTTATACGACACGTTACCATTCCCTCCTTGAGAGTATCTTCCTGCCGACTGGCATCAAACACGATGATGGGTGCGTGAGACTTGAAATGGGAAGGGTCAAGTAAAGGTAAAGAGGTGCTCATTCCGTAGTACGAAGTCTGGAAATTAGCATAATCCTGGTATAATTTCGAGAAGGAATCTTGTTTAAAGTCCAAGTTCATATCCTCATATGGGTACATAATATAATTTAAGTAGAGTTTAGCATTACGTAAATTACAATGATCAAAAATATTTCTATCTGCAGACGTCGTATTGTTACGCCCAGTCTGAAGAGCGAAAATTACGTAACTGGGTTTTTCCAGCAAAGTTTACGTTTTCACAGTCCAATCATGTTGAATAGAGGTAGGTACGTTAGGGTACTCGTACAGTTCCCAAGTACGAAAAGGTAGCTCGATGATCTTTCCACTTTTGGATGAAATTAAGCAGGTTGAGACGATTAATATCGTCGGTATTTATATGCGGAACAAGCCAAGATATTTTACTTAACTCGATCCTAGAGTGTGTCTCTGCGGCGGGGGGATGCGCTCTTTGTAAAGCGTTGTTGTCGCTGGTAGAACGCACGAGTACCTGTTCCTGTTTCGCATTAATCAGTATTCGAGAATAGTCTTCAACGAATCCTTGTATGAGACGTAAAGGGATACATACGTCAAAGATACCTGTTTCTGCGTGCACATGAACACCTTAAAGACTCCAACCTGTGTTTGAAAGGTGATTCTGCTCTCCATTCCGTATAGATAGATAGTTTTTAAGCTGAGTCGAAATACCCACATCTCTCTATTGATCAATCTCTACCCCATTGATCTCATAGGCGATTCTTGAGAATAGATGGAGAATTCCGTTATTAACAATTCTTGAAGTACTTCCGGGTTTCCCCGTATTCATAAGTAGTCTTCCTTTGATATGTAGGAGAGAACGGTGAGGTAACGTGTACAGTCCTTATTGTTGGATAGATAACCTAAGCTCCTTCCCGTTAGCTAACGGTCCGGGAATATACGAAGTGTAGGAATGATACTGGAAACTGGTCAAGGCCGTATCGAAAGCGGCAGGGTCTCCAATGTTCAGAATGTCTACGGCGTCATCCATTATTTTCGTAACGAACAACCTAGACGTCTTAAATAGAGTTTATTGGCAGGTGTTAACACTTTCACTGTTCTTTCCTCAATGTTTCGAGGAAGACGACGTCGTCTCGTTTTATCTAGTACGAGCCCCATCTCCACTGACTCGTTTCAGATGCAGACGTAGCGATATCGTCTCGTCTCTAAAGTTGACTATATCCCCGCGTTCGTCGACAAGTCGTACTGCGATAGACTCTATTACTCGCTTCGTTACCGGAAGGTAAATTATATTGTTCGGTGCTTCCACTATCTTATAGCCAGGCGGGACGGTAATGCTGAACTCGTGCAAGGTATGACTCGGTTCTCCATTGGCGTAAGCTCCACTAGCGAAACTGCATTCTACGCGGATCACGTTCACGTGAAGGATATTCACAGTATTGGTAGATTTGTGCGTCTTCTTCGCAGGAAGAATGACCGAGTCAAACCCTAGCAAGGATGCGAACGTGCCAGGTCGGGTGAAGTCAATCGCCTTATTGAAATTAATACTGAAAGACTTTAGAGAAAGAGATTTTTTTAATAATATTTGTACGGAATATATATATATATATATATATGTATAATCGTAATCTTAAGAATATATACGTTAAAAAAAGTGTACTATTTATTTAACCTTAGTTCCAAAGTTCACGATCCCAGTAAGATAGATAAAAAGGGGAGAGAGAAAGGCAATGTATCCTTTTAAGACTATCTTCTGAGAGGAAGATATTTATGTATTGTTTTAATTTTAAGAATTTACGCATTAAAAGAATACATACTATTTAACTTTAATTCCTTAGTTCTCTTGTAATAAATATGAAAGAGAGAGAAAGGCAATACATTGAGTTAGAAGGGTATCCTTTTAAGACTATATTCTGAGAGGAAGAGATTTATAATAATCACTGTATGGAAGATATATACTATTTAACCATAGTTCCTAAGCTCAGAGAAAGAAAGAAAATACTTAGAGTTAAAAGGGTTATCCTTTTAAGACTCTATTCTGAGAGAAAAGGATTTATATTAATCACTGTACGGAAGATATGTATGTATTTTTGTAATCTTGAAAAACTATACTATTTAACCTTAGTTCCTAAGCCCATGATGCTCCATAAGAAATGTAAAAAAGAGAGAGAGAGAGAAAACCCGCGCCCACCCCTCCGAGCACGAGCCCTCATCCTCCCCCCTCAGAACCATCCCGCGCCAAACCAAGCACGATCGATTATTACCTCTCTACACCCCAGAGATACCACTGTCCTGATAACCTCTAAACCACCCTACTTATTTATGAAAAAAAAAACATACCTAGTATCCACTAGGTATTATTTAAAGTTAAATGTATTGAGCCAACAATGCTGCCCCCATCTAAACCCGCTTCGACCCAAAAGATTAAAAAGAGCAATTCAGTGGCAGTTCTATGGAAACGGGCAGATTGTAGAAAACCTGACGATGGGCTTGATCCTACTGAACACGGATAGTACTTGTAAAATGGTACAATGTTCCAGTACTCCTAGGAAATCTTGAAACGGCCACAAAAGAGGACAGTTATAATGAGAGTAAAGAGGACATTAGACAGTGACAGTGACAGTGCCAGTGCCAGCTCTAATGAAAGTAAAGAGGACATACTAAACAATCAAGCAATCTTGAGAAAGTGGATGTATAAATAGATACCACCCATAATTGCCTAATCTATGGAGTAAACCCCATGTTATTAAACATTTTATTAATCCTTATTAAATAATGCAACTATTTATACGTGTGTATTTATCTGAAAGTCGTATAGTTTTTGAGTAAATCATGGTTAAGGTAGTATTCCCTCGGCGTCTTGCGTCTGCGACCGCAGACGTTGGGTGGTGAATCGCAGACGCAGGATGCAGTGTTTCCCTAGATGGGTCTCTTGGTTGCCAGTCGTGGGTAATTGTATGTGTAGTACAGATCGTTTCTCAATTATCAGAGTTCTTCAGTTGTGTTTTATTTAATGTTCCGTGTTATTTTGTTTTTGACCCGCCTTGGGGGCGTAGTTGGCTAACGCGCTAGTTTTGTGTTGAGCAAGACTGTCGAAGATCGAGGTTCGAATCTCACTCTGGTGAACTGGGGGTGGTTTTTCCTAAATGGATTTTCACTTTCCCTCCACACAAATGGGAGTTCACTTTCTCTATATTCAACCTTCCCAATTCCTAATCCATTAGTGTAGTTAATACTTAAACGTATAACCCTAACAGGTAGTAAGACATGGTGCTAAGTATTATTATTATTTTGTTTTTTGGACTAGCGTCTATAAAAAATACTATCTTTATCGACCAACTATTACTGAGATCTCTTTCCATGTGTTGTCCTTCACACATTGGTCCCGGTACTCTGACGAAGATATGTCAAAAAATGGGTGCTTTTCCACCTTTATAATTAAATTTTTGTGCTCTTCTATCGAGAAATCTTGAACCATTTTCAAAACCAGCCCAATCAAACATAAAATTGTGAAACGGACTGAGGCCACTCCTCTCCCCTTAATATTTAAATGTCTCTAAATTGTAAGCACCGCCTTAATTATTATCACTGTAAGCTTAGACCGATTGAGACCTAATGATTTCTTCAAATTGCGCCGTTCCTTTGAACCACTTTTTTAAAAGTACTTTTGTAAATAACTTCTATTTATTCCTATGTCGGCAAGCAATTATGACAAAACTAAATACAGCTCTATTAAAACACACGCTTGCTCTTGAAGCAGTGCAGACCCAGACGCAATGTAGAGACGCTGGACGCGCACACTGCTCTTGAAGCAGTCCAGACCCAATGTAGAGATGCTGGACGCGCACACTGCTCTTGAAGCAGTTCAGACCCAATGTAGAGATGCTGGACGCGCACACTGCTCTTGAAGCAGTTCAGACCCAGACGCAATGTAGAGATGATGGACGCGCACACTGCTCTTGAAGCAGTGCAGACCCAGACGCAATGTAGAGGTGCTGGACGCGCACACTGCTCTTGAAGCAGTTCAGACCCAGACGCAATGTAGAGATGCTGGACGCGCACCCTGGTCGCCAGTCGCAGTCGCCTCGAAGGAACTGGCCACACAACAAACTATATAAACCAATCCAGTCGCTGGCCGCAGACACAAGATGCGCTGAGGGAATCCTACCTTTAAACGTAACATATAATCAATGTTGATGTCACAGGAAAAGTAGATTGTTAGGGAGAGTTGACTCGGCCTAGGTAAAGTCGACTCTTACTAAAAATATCAGTAAAAGTTGATTGAGAATAAACAGATCAACTTTTCCTAGAAAGAGTTATCTATTCCTGCTGTGGTTTAGTAAAAGTTGATTCCGCGATGTTGCTCTCCACATGCAAATGTTTTGAATATCCCAGCTCTACTGTTTCATGAAAAAGTTAAGCTAGAACGCTCGACCTCCAAGGTAAATTCGGTTAGGTTAGGTTAGGTTATGCTGTAATAAATAATAAATATTTATATCTCTATTTGTATTATAAAGGTTTTGCTTTTTTATTTTGTTTTTATTAGGTAGTAGACTGTTTCCTTGCAAAAAGTCAACTTTTACTTACTCAAGGTAGTAAGAGTATAATTTCCCTAGGTACAGTCAACTCTGACTAGTAAATGTTGATCGAAATTCATCACTTCTCGCTTCTAATCAACTTTTACTAAAAATACCAGAAAGAGTCGACTTTACCTAGGCCGAGTCGACTCTTACTGGAGAATCTACTTTTCCTGTAACATAGACACTGATTTTATGCATTCAAATGAAATTATCGTCAATACCAATGGAGTTAACAAAAATTGCATGACCACAACATATATTTGTCGTTAATTCTTAAACATTTCAGAAAAATATTCATCTCTGTATCATAAACAGGGGAGAAGTTATGCATATTTAAATATGGCGACCACATAATAGCTCGGCAGCCATATTGATGACGTCATCAAGCAGCTTCCACCTTTGTAATTTTGTAAGACTTACTTTTCTATGACTCTTATGTCATTTATAAACCAAAAATCTTCACAAAGCTTTTGCACATGTTGGAGTAAATAAAACCTTCCTGGCTCTGGGACTATAGGGCCTATCTCATCATCAATAAACAGTGTAGATAGGCGCCTCATCTTCACTATCGTCAGATTTATAAATAGCTAAGGTAAGAAAGATAGTCAATCACCATGTTGATGCGATTTAACATAGCAAATGTCCAAATCATAACATTAAAGAAATAACGCATAGCGTTGTAATCTACTGGATCCAAATGGTGGTATTCCCTTTTTTTTGAGCCAAAGATACTAGGTAAAGGTTTTTGAGCCAATGATACTAGGTAAAGGTTTTTGATCCTTACATAAACTAAAATATTTTCCCCAGAGGAATTGGTTGAATTTTCTTACACCGAATACTGAGCTTAGGGCTTCCTTATCTATCTGTCCGAATTTTTGTTCACTTTTAGATGACGTTCTAGAATCATATGCTACAGGACGTTCACTACCATCATCCTCAATTTGTGGTAACACACAGCACGAAGCGTCACATGCTAGTTTTAGGGGTTTTCTGGCTCGTAATGAGCTAACACTTAATTAGATCTAAATATTTAATACATATAAGTTCAAAGTTAAATTGTGTGTCTTTCTTTCACAAGCTGCACAAAGGATTTAGGATTGTTAGCATTTTCATCCCCAAAAATCCTTTTAACTGAGTTACATCTTGTGGTACAGGAGCATTCCCAATTGCTTTAGTTCTATCATCAGCTTTTCTTAAGCCATATATTATGACCAGTTACAAACCCCAAGTATCCTGAACTTTGTTTAAAAAACTGACATCTATCTCTACAAATTGTCAATCCATGCACACTTAGTCCTTTGCACACTTGATTCAATCGACACAAATGTTTTGCGATACAATCAGTACTGGATTTAGGCCTAAGAAAAATAAGCTACAGATTAAAGCTTCACAATCTGCAAGGGCCTCAAAAAATGTACATTTATATATTGTTTCCAATTGGTACACTACATTATAATCTATGATAGAGATTAAAAACAACAAAATTATGAATATGTATATGTAATCAATAAATGCATTCATATGATTCTTTTTTACTTTAAAATGTGATTTTATTTAATTAAACTCGCTTCGCTTATTGGGGGCTCAACTCCCAAGTTCCCAATGACCAAACTTGTGGATCTCGCCAAATCCGTAACTTCTGGTGTAATCAGTTTTTTGATAGGTCCTACCATTTAGCCACAAGAGACCTCCAAACAAAGGTCCGTACTTTAAAGTTACTTCACCGTTTTGAACTTTTTTTCAAGAGTTAAAAATTAAATTTTTTAACTTTTTGAAATTTTCCCATCAGTTAAAGGTTAGAAGCTATAAGTTTGCCAAATTTCAAGATTCTAACTCATCTGGAAGTGGGTGAGTCAGCCATGTGGCTTTATAGGAATATAATAATAAAGCCATACTAGTATAGTGTTTTAAAGTTTTGTGAGACTTTTTGGTGTAATCTGTTAGCAAGGGCCTGCAAGAATTATACATTTTAGGGCAGTGATGGGCAAACTTTTCAGGGAGTGGGCGAAAATAAAAGAGTCAGACGGTCTGACACAGTTTATTAAAAAGTTACAATGGTACGTTTAAAAAAACCTTTTACAATTAAATCCTATTAATTCTTAAATGGATTTGTATTGTATTGATATTTAATTCTAATACAACGTGAGTGGTCTACATTATTCAAAAACATACTTAAATAAATCAGATACTTAACACAACTTGAATGAATGAGTATGTGGTGAGTGAAACTATGACTGTTCTTCTAAAAGTTTTTCATAGTCTGGTTCCAACTGGAATGAGGTGACTCTCAGAAGTGAAGCTAAGTAACCATCTGTCAGTCTGTTTTTAACACTACTTTTTCACAGTGTCATATTAGAAAACACTGGCTCATATATATATATATATATATATGATGCAAACATGGCGATAACCTTCTTGGCATAAGATATCAAATTTGGGAAAATTGATCTCAACAAGGACTTGTAAAACTCAAGTTTTGGAACAATGAGAAACAACTGCTTCAATTGTGTGTTACATTGCAATTCAATTCATTCAAGCTGAATGTCCGGTGTCACTGTTTTGCAATTTACGGAATACTGAAAATATTCAAGTCTTGTTCAATGCTTCAATCTCCATTCACATTCACCATGAAGTCTTCTCACGCTGGCCTTATAGCTCATAAGTTTGTCTTCCATCACCGGGGTGATTGGTTTTAACTTCGAGTATTAGGATAAGTCATTCTTTGCTGGCCAATTAGCAAAGAGTACGAGTTGCATTTTAAACCTTCTCAAGTAACCCCAGATCTCAACAAACTGTCCGAAATGCATTTTTTTTCTTGTTTCTTAACACTTTTTTTACTATCGGAATTTGAAATCCTTTCAAGGGCCGCATTGAACCTGTCCGTGGGGTGTACTTTCCTCTTCACTGGTTTAGGGCCTAAATCATGCCCTGGCTGTATTAGCACTTGTTATTACTATGTCATCTAGAATTACACTTGAATCAGATAGCCCGTCATTCTTTGGAACATTCCTGGCCCTGAAGCAATACTGTATACTACACAGCTATACATAAATAATTCTTTGTGGCTACTTAGGTACAAGGTTTTTTAAAACTTTAATTTAGTTTAACTTCCTGATAGTCCTGGTATAAATCTAGTTTAGTCAAACTGTCAAAGTCAAAGTTTCCCCCTTTTTCAAAGAAGACAATAAATATTCAATGCAGGGCGTGGGATAGTGATCAACTTCAAGGTTAGGATTTACTGTTCCCTTAAATCCCCATAAATACGTATCTGATCATTTTTATTTCACACTGAAACAATATGCGTTTCAAATTTGCTACTACAAACACTAACAAAAATTTCCAACCCATTTCAACTTTTTCTCTTAGCGGGAATGGAATAGGTCTACGCCTAAAATACTTTGGAACAGAATTTTCTTTCTATCTTAATTTCACCCACTCCCCTTTATACTCTCCTAATTTCTCAGCATGAAGATTCCTCACATAGATTACTAACAGTTTTTGAAAAATCCTCACTAGAACTATCACAACAGAGATATGCAAACCATCAGGAATATTAATTTGAACTTGAAACGCTTTAACTAATCCCTTTCTATGATAGAATTTGCACTTTTTTTTAATTACTTAAAATTGTAATAATTGTCACTGGCTCCACATTTACTGACATTACTCCTCGTTGAACTGTATTTACTAGTTTCTAGGCCGCCAAATAGAATATTTATTGTAAAAATATACCTCGCATACAATTATTTGTCATATAGTATTGTTGATGTACCGTACCTATTGGGGGCACAAGTTGGTCTGTTGGCCGCAACAATGCTGTCCAATCTTTTCAAACTGTCACTGCTCAACACATCACTGTACTGCAATATTGTATTCTTCACATAGCTACACAAACAAAACACAATGTATTTGAACTCGCTCTTTGCTAGGCTCAACGCTATTTTAAACTAGGTAACACGAGGAAAATTATCTAATACATTCTAATATTACTTAATTATTCCAAATAAAATGTGGGATAGTGGTATATATAAATGAAGATAAAAAGTGACCTTTTTACTTCCTCGTGAAATCTTGGATAGAGAAGTTATTGTTGTTTTCAAAAAACTCCAACCCAAGAGTTTGATGGATGTGGACATTTCATGACCCTGTGAACCTAGAGTTGAAACCATTTTAAAGAGCAGGCTAAAACCTTTTACACAATGTTTCCCAAGGAATTTTTGGAATTAAATATTTAGTAGCGCTAAAACTATTTGATTTGTAAACTAAGGGTGAAAATAGAAAAAAATAATAATTCTATATTGGCTCTAAATATGTTGAATTTTTGTTGAATTTTAATTTGCATCAAGGCCTTGTTTAACATTACGAACAAAATAGAGATTCCCATTTTTTTTTGAAAATGAAGTTAAGCGTACCTTACTTAAGCGGAAATTTTCAATTTTTATCATCTCCCTGAAACTCTTTTAGATGCAAAATACTCCATTGTGAAAATGTAGGGCTATTAAAAATAAAAATAAAATCATTTGAAATCGCTACTGACGCTATAAGCAAATATTCTTTTTAATAAAAGTCTTAGTAATGGGAAATTGATTGTTATGTTCTTTGTAATGGGACATTGATTGTTATGTTCTTTGTAATGGGAAATTGATTGTTATGT
>CABFOV010006177.1:0-36622 GCA_902141375.1 Timema poppense | reverse complement strand
AAACGGTGTTGAGAATGGTGTTTTCTTATTGTTTTTCGTTAACTTTATGATCGTGAGATATATTAACAAGGAAATAATATCGTAAATCTATATATAAAGAAAGTGATATAGTTTTTTGTGAACTACTGATCTACTTGTATGTAGGATAGTGTCAATGTTTTTAGAAATATTGTAACTAACTTGCATCAGTTGTGCTATCTATATTCAGATGAATTAACTAACAGTACATTTTACTTTCCGAAGATAACCGAAGGTTTTAAATTTACATTTTAGGCCAAATGACTTTAGGCCAAATGACTTTAGGCCAAATGCCTTTAGGCTAACTGCCTTTAGGCTAACTGCCTTCAGGCCAAATGCCTTTTAGGCCAAATGCCTTTAGGCCAAATGCCTTTTAGGCCAAACGCCTTTAGGCCAAACGACTTTAGGCCAAATGACTTTTGGTTTAATTTTTAGGCCAAATGCCTTTAGGCCAAATGCCTTTAGGCCAAACGCCTTTAGGCCAAACGCCTTTAGGCCAAACGCCTTTAGGCCAAATGATTTTAGGCCAACTGCCGCATCCCCCGTGAAACAATGTAAAAAAATAGAAATTAAATGTATCCTACTTTAAAATTAAATACGTTTAATTAGCTCTTTTCTAGTTTTGTTTATGTAAGAATTCATTTTTGTTGGTTTGGCCGCAGATTGCCCCCGTTGGTTACGTTTTCTTATATAATGGCTGTCAGTCGTCTAACACTTTGATAAGTAGATTATTATTATTATTATTATTATTATTATTATTATAGTTTTGGACAATATTAGGCTTCCCATTTCACCAAACCCCTTTTAGAAATAGCTAACATTTAAAGCATTTTTGTTTATTTTCAGTGATCCATCTACATTCTTGACAAATTTAAATTTTCTTACCCGCTTTGGAGCTGCATGGTCTAAGGCGCTACTCTCTCACTAGACTAGAATGTTGATGACCGGGATATCGAGGTTTGAGCCATGGTCGGGTGTACTGAGAGTAGTTTTCCAAAATAGTTTTCTACTTTCCCTCTAAGCAAATGTAGATACACTTCCTATAAATATAGCTTTCCTAATCTCTAAAGTCATTGGTGCAATTAGTAGTCCTACACAAGCGTACAACCTGAACGGTTAGTAATATGCGGTTCTAGATAGATAAATAAATAAAAATTCTACATCAATCAAGGTTTTTTATTTTATTTTTACCCTCCTTACCTCACCCATCCTTCCCTATTTCTTGGAGTCCTATTTTGAATTTTAAAATGTTCAGACATTTATCGTTATATTGATTGTGGCACTGTAAATCAGTACTTATCGCTCTGAAAATGAATCCCGGCCACAGACAACTATGACCCCGGTTTATTCGAGTTGTGACACGCCTTGAATTAGTTTCCACTCCCCACCCCCACACCCCCACACCCCTCACACCACGACATTTACTGCCTTGGTTAGCCCGTCACATTTGAATACAGGAGTTGCATTAATCCCGCGTTATTTCAAGCGCTCTTTAAGAATTATTTATGGCTCGTCTGGCCATAGCCTATGTAAGCTCGACCTGAATGGGACACAAAATTACAAAAGTTACCAAAGCTTGCTAGTCAACATATGAGCCAGAACGCCTTAGTGATCTTAGTAATAGCATTGGGCCGATGATGAAGTAAGATATTTATAAAACAATGGTAGTATCTACAAATATGATGAAAAGTTTATCAATACTTTAACTTCTGTGAAATTCAGTACACACTATACACATTTTAAACTGTAATTGTGTATTTTAAACTGTAATTAGTGAATTTACAAATGGCAAATATCATCAAAATATTTTAATCTTCGAAATAAAACTATTTTCTAAACATTTACTAAATTTGATATAGCCTTTATTTATTCACCAAAATAATTTGTATAAATTTACCACATTTGACTGATTTTTAAATATAACCATTAGCACCTAAATAGTAGCTTTCAACCTTTACATGACTCGAATTGCTTCCATTAATTAGGGTCTATCATAAAAAATTCCTAATTGTTTCTAGAGATATTTGATATTCAAGAAAATGTCTTGGCCTCCTGTAGCTAGGGATGGGGCTGTGCCCCCTGAATACCACCTCTCCCCAGTTTTGTTTTATCCCGTTTATTATATGCCCACCACCCGCCCCCTTTAGTAAATTTCTGGGGGCGCCACTGGTTACGAACAACATTGTAACTAGAGTGTAGTGTTGTTCCTTTTTTCTAAACAGTCAGACTTCGTCTACGCAGCTTAAAGCCCAGGTGTGTGCTACAGTTCTTATCTTCATGTTCTTGGCAAAGAAATCGTGCGTACCGGTCTCCCAACTGGTCCATAAATTTAATAAGGTTTATATTTCTCATCTTAGCTGCGTAGTAGCACAGATGCGAGACCAATGGAAACAGCTGATCAGTACAGTAAGTCAAACTTTTCCAATGACAGAATGATAAATATGGCTTTACAAGGTCAAACGGAGGTACATATAACCTAAGCTGTAAGTGCTTATATTAGGGAAAACAGCTATTGAACCCACCAGCCAAATTTATTTCCAAGTGTTGAATATATATAAAACCTAAAACCATGTGAATTGTAATTTATTAAAAATATTATGTGTAGGCTAGTGTTTAAAATATTCACCAATTTAAAATAAAGACAAGGCAAGTTTTTTTTAAACTTTTAAGCAAGAAAGCCTAAAATTAAATTTATAAAAACCTAATATTCTACCTCTAATCAGTTGTCAACCAACATTTAATTTTCGCCTCACGCGTAGAAGCCAAAAATCAGTACAAGCATTCCTTTTTTCTTTTTATGAACTGGCAAGCTAGTCTCACATTTATAGATCAAACCAACAATAGTAACATGATAATTATGATTAATGGGAATTTACAAATAAACAGTAACAACATTATTTCAATTTTGAGCTTAATTAAAGCTTAAAGTATCGCCCAAAGTTGTAGGCTTATTCTTAAGAATGTAAAGTGCAGACTTCAGGAAAACGATTTGTTTGTATCATTACTAGAAAGGTTTTGACCGTTATGTAAATTCCAATATTTTACAGATTAGTTCAATTTCTAATGCATCTTCTTATCAAGCCAAGGACACTAATTTTGATTCTTAACAACATCTCAAATTGTTTGTATTTCATCTGACACAAAAAAAATATCTCAATTCTGAAATGGTAATTATAGAAAGCTATTTTATAACTTACAAAATTTGTATGGACATATTTATAATCAATAGACCTAGAAGTTCATAACTCAATATACTTCTCTAAACTTAGACCCAGCTATGATTATTAAAAGCTGTATATGAACTGATATTTTTTACGTGGTATTACCTTATATATATATCAATGAGTTTTTGTAACGAAGGCTACAAATTATATATAACTTCCCCTGTCTATTCGAGCCCATAGCCTACACAATGACTGCAATTATTATAAAAGAGCTAAATTTAGTCTCATGCAAGTAATAAATAAATGTATTTTAAGTAATTATTTTTAATATAGACTTTGTGTGCGATAATTATTTTGTTAAATAGTAGAGGTGTGAAGCGAGGGCTCAAGTGGTGGCTGCAGAACCCATTTTTCTACCATTAGAGGACAGAGCTAACAATAAATGAGGTAAAAGGGTTTACACCTCGATGTGGGAATAGTAGAATTAAAATAAATAAATAGAGGTAACTACTCATCGAAAATATTTAGAGATTTTTAAAATATGGTAATTGAAATTTGATGTGCATTCTTCGTAAAAACACAAACACATATTTTTGTCTTGCACAAAGTTGTTTATCTACGCGTCTTACTGCCTAACTGGAAGAATTGTCATACAAGTTTACACTTTTAGGATAGGAGGTCGTGTAACATTAGCAATTCTAGCTAATGCTACATTAGTTCTACCCGCCCCAAATAATCCAATACTCATAGACATCCCGCAATTCCATAGATTTACAAAACTTACCATGTCTACAATATGTGTTTTATTCACTCATTGTATCATCTGGCTTAGCACGAGTTCCATGACCAACCTGTTCACTCCGATGTATATAATGAAAGGAAGTAATAACAAGCTATGAGGGATGTAGCAAGAAGATTTTTCGATAGGGGATCCAGAAATGCGTTGATTGGTCTACTCAGCCGACAGTCAGACCGCCCACAATCTTGAACTGCCTACCCGCCATGTGTTCGGTCTACGTAACTTGGTGAACGTTCCATGTTTTAACGGCCAACTCACCAGGTGTCTGGCCTACGTGACCTGGGAACGAGCCACGCTTTAACTGCAAATAACCTGATGTCCGGCTTACATGAAATGAGCGCATGCCAGGTTTTGGCAGCTGCTAACAAGCGAGTCATTCTGTTAGCACGTGTTCGCAACATGGCGTTGTATTTTTACTATGAAGATATCCCACCCCTTTTTTCCATCAACTAGAACTATATATAGCTGGCACTCAGCTAGCAAAGTTGCTATTATATTTGACATTTCCACGAGAAGTCCTGGTCTTGACTTTGACATAATTGCTCCAGGATATCAATATATAAACTCTATATTTTACTAAACATTTAAAATCTAAACGAACTTAACGGATTTGGGTGTTTGAAATCTTTTTTTTATCATGGGATTATTATTGTTCAGTGTATGCTTAGTAAAATCTCACTAAAATATTTCTATTTTGGAATACTTAATATTTACTTTTGCCACTTGGCGCTAGTATCCTTGTAATTTTTCAATGTTAAATAGGTAGCCACCTTTTTGATTATTTTTCTAGCTTAGAATATTAAGTTTAAATATAAATTGTTGTTGCACTTGTGGTTACCAATAATTGTTTGAACTTTAAAATTTGATGATGTTTCATTTATAGGTAATATTTTTAGAAGTATTTTCTTTAAAGAAATTATAAAAGTAATTCATTTTGGTTGGTTTATAAGTTAAAACTTTAACATTTACCAATTCATTTAGTGAGAAATTACAATTATTCTATTGTAATACTACTTTGTTTTCTATCATAATGTTAAATATTAAAATGTCGGAATCTTCTCGATTACTCAAAAGGTGGTAAAAGTAATAGCTCCACAGAAGTTCGAGTTATGTCAGGAATTCAAATATTTGTGTAGTTTAATTTTGATATTTAAATTTAATCTTAAAATTGAAATTTGTTTTGTCTGAATTCACAATGGGGATTCAGGCACGTTGTTAACTGTTTAAGAGAGGCTCTTTATTATTATAGTAAGGATTCAAAGGCTTAATGGTCCAAGCTATTTGTTTAGTCGGAATTAACAATGGTGATTCAGGTGTTTTGTTAATCGTTTCAAAGAGGTTCTTAAATCTCTTTATTATTATATTAATGATTGTGTTTATTAGTGATCTCTTCCAGACTAATTCATATAATTAAATAATTTACTTTGAGATTATGAAATATATTCTCAAATGTATTGCCATATTTATATGTTTTTCAACACTTCAGTTTTCCTTGAGAGGCCATGTATTAATTATTTACCTCTGTTGATTTACCTTGAACAAATAATTCGATTTTTTCTTAAACTTGCAAATGTTCCTAATATTTGTTGTATTAAATTACTTATTGTTTCCGTCCAACCTCTTTTAGGCTATTGTGTCCTTTAGCTAATAGAAGTGGAGGTAGAGAACGGTACAGGAGGAAATAGGATCTAGAGATATTTTACCCACATTCACTTGGAGGGAACGTGGGAAAACACACATATTATTTAGATAATTAAAGATACTAGAAGGTCAAAGTAAGAAAAAGGCAACTATATTAAGCTGATTAGGAAACTTATGATCAATGTAATCTAGAGCAAAATTACTTAAGATACACGCCAAAATCCCTTTTAAAAATGAACTTCATTGCTTTTGATCCTCCACGCTGAAGGCCTCCTTAGAGCTACCTAACCCCCCCTCCCTCCCCCCTAAAATCAACATGTGTAGTCAAATTAATATTATAATGTTTTGTTTTCATCGATATTATATATATAACAGGTTTTCTGTTCAGTTAAAATAGTTAATGATAGAAATTTAAAAAGACATTAACAACAAATGTAGGCCTACTTAAGCCTCTATCAGAAGATCTGACTTTTCACATGACTTAGAAATAACTATTGGAGCTTATGAGTTACTTCACACGTTACGAGCCATGCCATGTCCAGCTGCCGTTGTCAGTACGGTGCCCATTTCAATCCGGCATGGCGTTAAATGTACACAGAGATAAATGTGCGTGTTCATACGTGCCGACTTTTCGCCATCCGGTGGACACAGTTAAGTACATTATAGGCAACTAAATAGATAGTGTGTGTTTCAGAGTTGTCGTGCTTTGTTCGTGTATTTTAAAATAGGTTTGAGTTTTGATAATGAAGGTTCATGAGGTAGATGTAGAGCAATTAATAACTTGAGTATCAAATAGACCGGATCTTTGGGATAGAAGCCTAGAAGACTACAAGTCACGTAAAAAAACTACAGCAGCATTGAGAGAAGTATTCAAGGAATTGAAACCGAACTTCAAGGAAATGAGTGATGAGGAAAAAACAATTAATATGGTAAGTTTTTTGAGACTTGTTAGTAGGATGGTTCTTACCACAATGGAATTCCGTAGGCCATTTCTCTCTCATTAAAATTAGAAAATTTTTCCTAAAAATATTTTATTAAATTATCAGTTTAAACACTTTTACACCTACATACAACATGAATGAGGAAACGTTCTTAATATAATGTTTCAGGAAATAACTAAGGACTCTACATTTAACTAAATACCTATATCTAACAGATAACTAATAATAATATAAAAAATATGAAAAAACTTATTCATGTTCAATTATTATTGATATGATAAAATAATTATTAATCAAAGAGATTTTGATATTTGTCAGTGCCTTTCTTTAAACAGTAGGATAGCTCTTCCCTAGTTTCTTAAAGCTACACTTTCCACTGCCATTTAAGTGATCCCTCGTTGGTCATGAAGAAATCAGTAAAAACTTTTCGAATGTCACCTGAGGACTTGTTTCCACTTTCAGCCTCCGTGTCAGGAATGTCCTCAAGACCTACTATTATGAGTGTGTCCTCAAAGCTATATATTTTTCTCTAACTCTCTCAAAAAACTATGCATAATGCATGCCTTTACTTGTTTAATAGATAGTTCCATTGATACGTTGAGTGGCCTATGGAAAGTTCTCAATTTATTTGATAAGATCCCAAAACCACATTTGACATACCTCCTAGCTCTACTCAGTTGGTAGTTAAATATTCGCTTTGGTTGATTCAGGATTTTCCCTGAGCACGGACCAATAAGATGTTTGTGAATCCCAACGCCTTCATCTCCAATAAACACATAAGGAATGTCTTGATTTCTACATAATGAAATGGGCTTTGGTTTGGGAAGGAGTAATGCATCGTTAATTATGCTTTTCCAAATCATTGTTTCCTTGAAGACTGTTGAATCACAGGCTTTTCCATCAACCCCAATGCCAACAAATATAAAACGATATTCTCTATCAACCACAGCAAGCAGTACAATGGAAAAATGGCTTGTAGTTGAAAAACAAAGAACCACTATGTTCAGGCTTTATGATCTGGATGTGTTTTCCCTTTATAGTCTTAATACAATGGGGAAACTGTGTTTTATTATTATATCCATTGGAAATAGACTCCAGCGTTTCTTCTATTAAAGGAGTCATAAACTCGAAACGCAAATCGTTCTACACAGCATCACAAACGTCATGAACAATCTTAGAGACGGTAGACATTCCAAATCGATAAACATAGTGAGGATCCGTGAAAGTTACCACTTGCAAGGTACCTAAAAAACAACATTAAAAACATTGAAAATAAAAAGTCAACACATAAACAAAACAATGCAGAATGATAAGGGGTTCTCAAACACCCCTCCCCCCAAACTTATTACACATTTATGGTTGTCCATGATTAGTAGCCACTACCATATTTAAAAAAATACAAAAGTTAATAATCCTATTTAAGGTGGTATGGAAGGGAACGCGAGCTAAGGGCAGTTTTTTGTAGTTTTTTTTTAGAGCAAATAACATTTTTGGCCAAACCAAATCAAATATTTATCCATTAGAAACAAAGAATTTAACATTCTAGGAATGGTAATATCAGCAGTTCTAGAATATCTGTCATGAGAATGGTGGCATTAGATGACAAACTTTTTAAATGAAGATAAAAATTTCTCATCTAATTCCAGGACACCTTTTACTGATATTAAAGAGCTGTTGAAATTAGTAAGTGTAGAAAATTATACTCTCTGCTTCTACTAGAGAAAGATTTGATTCATTTAGGGAACAAAATAAAATCCTATAAATTTACAAAAAAACTGCCCTTAGCTCGCGTTCCCTTCCATCCCACCTTAAAGATTGATAGTGTATTTATATGTAATTATTGAATGAGTTAAAGTCTTTGGATTATTTTTGTGTTTATTTCATATATATCAGAGAAAAATAATAACGAATATGAAAAAATCATAGCAATATTAATAACGAAATCAAAGAAATACTCTAATCTATTCTCATTATAAATACTTTAATAATTTCATGTTTCATGAATAAATTATCCATACATCTTGATTGGCGTGAAACAATACAAGAGACGAAGAACTTAATAGCTTCAATTTTTGAAATGGGATAACTTGGCCTGATTAGGTGATTTATGTGTTTGCTAACCTAATAATTTGTTATTGCAAACTTTTTTGTATATATGGTAACTTTAAGAGTGCCACTCAAAATGCATTCACATGCCACCAATCACTCGCATGCCGTGGGTTGGTCACCCCTGGCTTAGACGAAAGTTACACTGCAATAACTATTCAAAACAAAAGTAATTTAAGTACTCCTCTCTGTCTCAGGTAAGGACCTCATTGCTGAGTGAAATAACATCCAGGACCAGCAGGTGAAGTACTTGGAGAAGCTTGAAGATGGGAAAGGAACTGGATCTGAGGCAAAATCAACTAAGAAATACGTATACAGTGTTTTCAACTGGGCTTCCTACAGATGAACACTAAAAGAAAGGAGATAACTTCTAGTGTGGATAATGAGAGAGAAGGTACTGCTAAAAAGGAATCATAAATTGAAATACCAAATAAGATTGATGATCAAATATTCCAGCGCCCACCATCCCCCACCACTTCTCAGAAACGTAAAAAAACAATAATCTGGAATGACCGATATTGAAAAGTCAATCTTACAGAAATTGCAAGAGACAGAGAAGATCGTCACCTTAACTTCTTTAAAGGCATTCTTCCCAGTCTTCGAAAACTTGATGACAATGAAACGATAAATTTCCAAGTTGAAGACTTGAATATTCCTCAAAATATTCATCGGTCTTGATCAACTTCTCTGACCGCCTCATGCCCTGTACAACACCAATCAAACATGCAACCACCACCAAATTACTACGGATCTCAACAAATAGAACAATGTACGCCAACTTGGATATACCCGCCACCACCACCACCTCCACCACCACCACCACCACCAACACTACCACTATCACCTTCAACATCTTATGGGGAAACCTTGTTTCCTTCAACTCAACCCCGGATTGAAATACCTCTGCAAACTGGACATAAAAGTGGATTCGGACAGTCGGGTGGTTCTCAGCCAAACAACACGGTTTCAGGTCAACACGTCGTTTCACCTTTGTCAGCAGGATCAATTATTTCTCCGCTTTCTAATCAATCAACTAGTTTTTCTTGTAATGATGAAACTTTTTGGGATTTTTCTCAAAGTTATTCCAATGATCAGACTGTTCAGAAATCAGATTTGATAAAACGTTTACCTTTTTTAATTTCAATTAATTTTGTTTGTTTTATATTCATTTGTCTGTAAAGAGCTTAAAATAAATACATACTGATTTCTTTTCTATAAAAAAAACCAGTAGACATTGTTATGTAAATCAGGAATAAACAGGTTGAGAAAGTTTGTTTCTAAACGTTTTATTATTTCATATCTAAGTTCTACTTACTGCAATTACTAAGCTAAAGTAATATACTCTGGGAACTCTTACCTTAAAGATACAGCGAACCTTTAGGTTGGTGAAATGGCATCTCTCATCTTTCTATTTTGTTTGACTCTATCGATTCAGTAGCTCATCAAAACTTACTATTGTCATTATAAATAAGTTGAAAAATGTTCTCTAATATTTTCTTGAATCTTGATTTTAAGTGAATAAAGCGCCAGCAACTGGTATTTGTAGGTTTAAAGGATGGACCCATTTCCTTGAACTTTTTTACTTTTTATATACAGTAAGCTATAAAAGCTCAATTTTTTTTTATTACTGCCACATACAACTATTCAGATTCAATGTTCTGTGCAGAACTTAATTGGATTGCTTAGACTTATTTAGAGAAGTAGATTGAGATAAATTACATGGTTCACTAACAAAATATGTATATGCTATGGTCAAGGCCCAAAACCAGTCACTTCGCAAAATGGATGGACCATTTGCCCATTGGCCAGATATTCTAGTCAAACCGTCAAATACTGATGATTGGATATTTGAATTCGCGTTCTGGCTACTCAAAGTACGAATAGATAACGACATCTTGGCAAATTTCTGAAATATTGGATAGAATGACACAATACAATCACAACCTAACCCAGCCTAACCTAACATAACATAGGGCAAACATAAATTAACCTAATCGCAAGGGAATTCCAAATGTCATAACAGGTAATACTACACAAAGAATTAATAGCAATGAGGCTTTACAATGTTTATAACATTATGTTCATCTCTTTCATGTGGTTTGTTAAATCTTAAGAAAATTCTTTTCATTCCACATAGTAAAATATATGTGAGATAAATAGAAGTATTTACTTTGGCCAGTTTCCTACGGTCAAGCCTAAGCCCGAACTGATGTTAAAATATTATATATTTCTAGCTTTGGCTGATTTCGGTGGCCAAAGCTAGAAGTGGCCGGCCATTTGACAAACTTCGTACTTTCATCATGATCATGACGTTTTATTTATTTCCGTGAAAGCTTATTGTTCTATTAATAGTAATTTGTTCGTTTGGTGGATAGTTGGTAATTCACAAGATAATATTTATTTATTCACAAGTTAATAGTTGACATGTAGGGGATTCAGTAGTAAATTAAGTAGAGAACATAGCTTGTGTGTACGAGGGGGGATAATAATACTAATACTAGTAATAATAATAATAATAATAATAATAATAAAGCCAAACAAGCCGATTTCTGGTTGTTATTCGGAACAAAACAAATAGCCTTTGGTTTGCCCCCGTGTCCGTAATTTGATCAAGGAAAACACCCCGCCCCTTCTTTTCTATTGCCTACCTCCAGTATCGTCACCGATGTTCGTCAATATTTGTTTGTATTTTTAATAAACTGAACCTAAGAAGAGCAGAACTTGATCTCTGTTTGGTTTGATTTAGGCCACTGTATACATTTGAATCCCATTCTGCGTTTCCTAAACAATGTAACTTTCTTTTTAGCTTCGCGTCGTAATACCCGTTTGTGTTATACGCTTATGTACTAATTACGCTAATGGTTTTATGAATGAGGAAGGTTATATATATTTATAGGAAGTGTACCCACAATTTTGTGGGGATAGAGAGAGAGAAAGATCGAGGCGAAAACCGTTTTGTAATTAACATCCTTAGCACATCCAGCCGAGATTCGAAACGCGAACTCCCCATCATCGGCAATCTAGTCTACTGCGACCATGTGACCACAGAAGCGGGGTGATCAATATAGTTGACATTGTGCCATTTACTTGGATATAATTTAAGCTCGTTTCAAATAGAAACGAAATTTTCAGACAGTTGGTGACGTCCCTGGAAGTAGCCAATGAAACCGCATGTAGTAACCTTGATCAAAGGTTGCACTGGCATGGAAGCACCGATTAAGCCCATACCTTAACGCGACGATTTCATTGTCACAGGTAACTGAAATGACCATTGCCAAGGATCAGTGACGTCATAAACTAATGAAAAAAGTGTAATCTTTCTTAATTAAGGTTGGCATATGAAAATCACGGGAATTCTGTTTTTGCCCGGCTAACAATGGTAGAGTGAAAAGGTTGATATGGCTTCATTAGTTATTAATATACAATATATTATCCTAGGCCGATTTCATTTGGTTAGAAAAAATGCGTAAACCTAAACTCTAAAACAAGTACCTTGTTTGGTTATTTGGGTTTTAGACAATCTAGGCTCATCAGTAACACGTCTGTTAATTGACTCAGTAACCCAAGGTTTTATTTCTGATAAACAAAAACATTTTTATTTATCTCAGAAAAGAAAATAATATTTTCATGCAGGAACTGTATTAAAACTGTTTAACAATATGTATAGTAACTAGACCTATTTAATATTCACAATAAAAATATATTTCTCTAAATAACTCTAAACAAATTAGTTATAATTTCCAAGCTAAGATGTCAGACATTCAATAATTTAACAGTTGTAACTTATAAAATAAATTGTACTGTGCACCGTACAGACTTTATATAGCTTTTATTTAAAATGGACATTTACTAAAAACTCGTAAAATATGCGAAACAAAATAATAAATCTAAATATGGTATTATAAACATAACACCAAATATCATAAGTGAAATAATATAAACTGTCGCTTACTTCTTCTATGGCAGTAGGAACTAGGAACTCTTAAATAAAATTCAATAAAAGAGAAATACCTATGTTCTACAAAGAGCATAAGAATCAATATCGTTTTGAAATATATGAATTAAAGAGTATATATATATATATATATATATTTGCTCATATCTCGGAAGATGATGGTTTTATAAAAATATATTTTGAATAAAAGATGTTTATCTTTAATAGTACTACAACTTTACAATAATAAGTTATTTCGTATCGCCAATAGTTGCGGACAAGTGATGAAAATTTGAAAATTTCCCCTATGTAAAGCACCCTCAAAGTCATTTTTTAAGAAAATGAGAATTTAGACATTATTAATTATGATAAACAGTGTCTAGATATAAAATTTAATCAAAATCTTTGCGAGAATTTTGAGAATATTGATTTTTTCTCTTTTTGCCCTTCAGTAAACTCTCCTTAATTTTAGGGTTGGATATCTAATTCCAAAAACCCACCGGGTGGTCATTATTTAAACCCCAGATATTACAATTTATCCCAATTTGTAAAATAGTTTCGGACAAATCTCTAGGTAAAGACAGACGGATGGATATATAGACAGACAGATGGCAATGCGAAAATCACTTTTTTGATTTCAGATGGTCATAAAAAGTCGATATTTAACAAAATTTCGAGCTCAATTTCTTTTGACGAGAGAAAGTAAGTTGATCAAGTTTTCTAATATATAGATTGTCTTATTTAATTATGTACTGTAGCTGACGTTAAAAACAACATACTAGCTTATAATATCTCGGTTGGAATAATATTTCACATTCTTTATTGTCTCCCACAACAATAGTGATAACCTCGGTCATAAAAACAAAATAATCATCGAAACTATTATCCTCGGTCTCGGCACAGATTTATCTGATTACCAAACCCTTCCTTCACCTCTGACAAATACATCTTGTGAATGTGGGGAATGCCAGGTCTCCACCGTGGTTCGGATTCCACGTTAATACTGTAGGTCCTTCATTTCATCTCACAATCACCCTACCATTACATATTAGCGTAAGTGCGTATAACTCGAACGGGTAGTAAGGCGCGGTGCAAATAATAATAATAATAATAACACTATTATCATTCATTTCCAAGAGGAAGCAGATCGAGTTTAGTTTGGTATTTGTTTGCACATGCTCTTATCATTAAATCATCCGTTTCGGCAAATAGCTTTGAATAACCCAAACAGGACTAAGAATTGTGTTTCATCCAGTTTTAGTTTGGTCTGAGTTAGTTTTTGCTACGTTATTATTTCAGACTCGACTTTGGGCCGTATGTCAAAAATATAATATATTTAGCACCGCGTCTTACTACCCGTTCGGGTTATACGCTTCAAGTACTAAATACTCTAGTGAATTAGGAATTGGGAAGGTTGGATTAGAGGAAGTTAACCCGCATTTGCGTGGAGGGAGAGTGTAAAACCATTTAGGAAATAACTCCCTCAGTTCACCCGACCGAGATTCGAACCTCGATCTTCCCGTCCTAAGCAGTCGAGCTCAACACGACTAGCGCGTTAGCCAACTACGCCACGTATGTAAAAAACTATCCTGAGTAGATGGTGAGTATATGCTAAGTGAATGCTCAGTGACTGCTCAGTGGTGGTGGCGTTAATTTGCTTGTCAAAACTTGCTGCGCAGATAATTTTCCAATAAATGGCGTCATAACTTGTGTAACACGTTAGTCTATTCCCGACCACACTTGGCGGATACTCAGTGTCTACTCATACAAAATCGCTGCTTACTAGTGACTTACTAAGCATTTTCTCAGGCTCGTTCTCGCATACTGCCCTATAACCCTAGATATATGTGTATGAGTAATATAATACTCATAGTAGGTGTATAACAATATTTATTTTCTCATGACTCTTCGGAGAGAGGAATTATTGTGATTATCAAAACAATCTGACTCGAGAGTTTGTCGGATGTAAACCTTTCATGTCCCCCTAAATCTGAAAAGTTGGTGTTCGAGATGTCGTATGTCTGTCTGTCTGTCTGCGTGTTTGTCTCTTGGCCTAGAGCTTAAACTATTTTACTGATTGGACCGAAGGTACAGTACATTCCGTTTACCTTGAAATTGGAAATAATACCTTGATGGATACAACACTAAGACCCTATCTTGTAAGCTGAGCCATAGTGGAATAATTTAAGGTAAGCTTGCTACCTAACAGGGTGAATTAAGAGTTCCTCCCAGTTACCAGTTTTATAAGAAAATAGATCCATTTTTGAATAGAGTAGAAAGTACGTCTGTGCGGATTTACATACCACTTATTTAATAACGTAACATTATGTGAAAATTAAATTAAGTTCAAGTCATATAATGAAACAAAGTAAATATTTATATACAAGCGAGATATTTATTAATAATAATAATAATAATAATATTTAGCACCGCGTCTTACTGCCCGTTCGGGTTATACTATTGGTTTAGGAATTGAGAAGGTTTAACTATATGAAGTGAACCCGCATTTGCGTGGAGGGAGAGTGGAAAACCATTTAGGAAAATCCACCCCCAGTTCACCCGACCGAGATCTGAACCTCGATCTCTCCGTCCTCAGCAGTCGAGCTCAACACGTCAAACGCGTTAGCCAACTACGCTACCGAGGCGGGTGAGATATTTATTAATTTAAAAACTACCAGAATAGTCTATTTGATTATTAAATTGGATTTGAAACAGTAAATAAATAGTTGAAGAGGTCACATACTGATGAGTTATATACCCAGTATTTATCCCTAAACAAAAGTAGGGTAATGAAATCTCGCAGGTTACTGTTGGCTGGACATGCAGAACCAATGGAAGAAACTATAACCACGTTCAAGGTATTGGCTGTCAAACCTGATGGGACGAGACAAGGGGGAAGACCTAGACGCAGATGGAAGGATAACGTTAAAATGAACCTGAAAGAGATAGGTTGTAATGAGGTGGACTGGATAGAACAAGCTCGAGATATGGATAGGGTATAATGAGGGGGACTGGATAGAACAAGCGCGAGATATGGATAGGGTATAATGAGGGGGACTGGATAGAACAAGCTTGACTTAGGGATAGGTGGTATGCTTTTGTTAGTGCGTTACTGAGCATTTGAGCTACCAATAATGACATAGCTAAGGTACGAACTTAATGAAGTCCCCTTAGTAATATGTCAATTTAAATTTTAACCTTATTTTTCATGGAGAATTGTTGTTGAGTAAACTTGACCTGTTTTAATATTTTTTTAAAGATATTTCTTAGGATGATATAAAAAGGTCAAGAGGTACATCAAAAAAATGTAGATTTAATTGTAATAAAATTTAATACTAACAGATGTAATAATAGGAAAATCAAAACAATATAATCTATTTGAAATGCACTTCTAAACATAAAAATAATATTTGAAAGCGTATCCAATAAAAGGTTTGAAAACTGAATAGTAATATTTAATCATCTCTAGCCTTATCGTGTCAATTTCAGTTCGAGTTGTTTAAATAGGGTTTTATTGACAAAAGCTAAAAAATATTCAAAAGTAATGGTTTTTAAAATTAAATAAAACTAAACAATATAAAAGCGTTTTTATTTTATCAGGGTTTTAAAATGCAAATCTACACTAATATTATAAAGAGGAAAGATTTGATTTTTTGTTTTTTTGTTTGTAATGGATAAACCCAAAAACTACTGGACCGATTTAAAAAATTATTTTACCAATATAAAGCTACATTATCAGCGAGTAGCATAGGCTATATTTTATTTTGAAAATTTAATTTATTCCTCATAAAAATGTCGATAGTCACTCATATTTTATGGTAGAGTCTATGATGATTCTTCAATATGTGTGTTGAAAATAATAATGCGGGGAGGGGGAGGGGTCTAGTTTATAATAAATGTATATTCAGAAATTCTTAAAACACTACAGTGTTATATTAAAGCACGAGTAATTCATCCTTGGATCCTATATAATGTTTTTTATTTTAATATTGCCTTATATCAAATATTTATAAAATACTGTTTTTAAATATATTCTATAAGGAACATGCAAAAACTACTTTTTATCAATCGACTCCATCTCAATTAAAAAGCATTAATTTGATAGAAAAAAGTTGCTATATTAACTTTAAGAATGTTTTCAATTACTCTGTACTCTTAATGTCTTATTTTATATCATAAAAAATCTGTTCAATTAATAATATATTGACCGGGGTATATATATTATTTAGACATTTAAATGTTGTGGGTGTCTAGGAGTGTTATTTAAAATACAGTAAACAGGTTATAATACTATACTATATATACTATAGTTTTTATTGTTAAACTACTACCTATCCAGGGACAAAATAAAAAGATAGTATTTTATATTGAAATACAACCTCATTGACAAGGAGATCAAATAGAAAATAAATATTTCGCCACACATCCCTCCCCCAATGTACGCCTCTGGATTGAAACCCTGCCCTCCTTTATCTTCAACAAACCTTAAGTAAATGGGTTAATTGACATTCTGAATTTGAAGCGGGTTTCCCTAGGATGAATACGAATTATAAACCATTGTAGTCTTAAATAAAACAAAAAAATAATATTTCTTTTAGATTTAAAACGTAGCTTCCAAGCAACCTGCAACAATTGTTTTGTTTGTTTGTTACAAAATCATTTTAAAAATAAATAATTCTCAAATAGTGTTTGTAATAATTGTAAAAAAAAGTACATGAGGATTTTAATAAGCTATTATAAACAAGTATCGTAATTATTAAATAAATCAGAGATAAAATTTCCTTCTAAACCCTCTTTTAAATTAATATATTATAAAAATGCATCACTCAGATTATAAATTAAAGGCATGATCTTTTATTGTGGCTTGTACTGAAGAAATAAATCCACATTTTGAAACACCTCTACCAGATTGCACCACCTCACTATCTATGCAACAACTGATGGTCTCGACATCTAGCGGTGTCTGTATTAACCAATAATTCCGAATAATAACTGGGTTGGCTCACAATATTTTACTTACGTCAAGATTAAGATTCTTCTTGATTTTAAGAATAATTAATTTAATTCTTCTTCCAATATTATCATTTTTCAATTCATTAAACTGTTTTTAATTTATTTCTCTACATACTTACAACGATAAAACATTTTCTTTTTCGCCGTTTATCACCCGCCTACTTGTTCAAGCTATACGCACATGGACTATTGACGCTAGTGTTGATTATATAGGATGTGCACCCAGATTTTCACAAAGGGAGAGCGAAGAACCAATAAGGAAAAACCTCTTTCAGTGCACCCGTGTGGAACCCCAGTCTATTGTGATAGTAACGACAAATACCAGGAATTCTTAACATCTCTACAATTAAAAACCCACAATGGATTGGCCAACATGTCCCATTGCCCCTTCGCAAGACTGTCGAAATCATCTTCATCAACATCATCATCATCATCATTCCTATTAGGTCTCAGTATTACTTAAAAATAATTTGTAAATGGCTTTTTTTTACTTTACTAATGGATAGCTAGTAGTAGAACTTCTTAGAGATAAAATCATAAGGATTTAATAATTTTTTTGTTACACACCAAGGTTTAATCATATTTCTTATTTATGGAAATATGTAAAATCCCAAAGACACAATCCGTATTGGTAATGTTGATAGTTAAGTCTAACATAACATTTTGTTTCTTAATTACTCAGTAATTGAGATTCATACCCAATTATTTGGTTTCGATACAGCCGGTTAAGAACCCCTGCCTTAGAGTATCTGACATTGTACAGTACTTTACCAACTAATAAAGAAACAAGCTGCGTCAGTGATCGTATTTGTCTGATGCGTCAATCTTGTTTCAGACTGGATTGCCGGTAACGTAGAGTAACCGTGTTTGCGTGTTGGGAGAGGGTAAAACCATTTAGGAAAAAAGCACTCTCATCAAAATCGACCAGGAATCGAACCCAGAGCTCCCCGTCATTTACGTTCTAGTATATTGTGAGAGGGATACCTTAGAAACAAACAGTTACCAACCGTGGGTATGGGAACCAAAAAATTAGAAATGGGACTAGATTTCGGGACATAAAAAAAGTTGTTCAATTAGCTTAAGCTGTCAACAATGCAGATTGTGTATTTGTTATTTGTCTTTTTCTATAAATAAATATGATAAAATCCTTATGATTGATTTTCTTTTAGATGTTTTGTTCCTCGCTATCCATATGTAAAGTAAAACCTATCTAGGCCTATTTTCATATTTGGAATTCAGAGTGGTACCTAGTAGGATAATGATGATGATGATGATGATGTCTTGTGGAGTGTTATGGGACATATAGGGCATACCCGTGGTGGTAGGAAGTAAGGTGAAACCGTCCGGCCCCTAAAACTCGTCCGTTTTTGTGCATGACCTCAACTTAGGGGAACTCGCTTAACTGCGAGCATTGGCGCTGTGGCATGTTTTAGAGTAAATTTCAGGTTTCAACAATGTGCCTTATATAAATCACTACATAATAATGTAGAAGTATATAGATATGTTTTAGAATGTTTGTAGCAAAAATAATGTGGGTGTGAGATAATTAAATTACATATATTTTAATATTATGTGCAAAGTGAATGAACTTGTTAAATTCATAAAACAAAAACAATAGATAAATATTTTACTACTAAAAATATTATGATGTACTCGTTAAGGAATATTTTGTTTCAAAAGCTCTATCAATATTTAACAAAATTATGAGTCCCAAACAAAATCCTTGACTTTAACGAATAAACACAAGAAAAACTATTGTTATTTATAACAGAAAAAACACAAAATATAATATGTAACCAAGAAAATCAAAACACATTTAAAGTATTTTAAACCATTATTAAGTAAACAGATATTCCTTTTTCATTAAAAATACCTATTTTATAACTGTAGTATTAAAGCCATATCTTTCATCTCTTAGGAGTTTCTTTAAATCTCTGATTGAAATTTACTGATTTTCCTTTCTCATATAAATATTAAAATTACGCAATCGTGAAAATTTTCAACCTTGATATTTTGATGAAGCGTTGCGTTTAATATGCCCCGAACCCTAAAAAAGTGTAGTTTACAATTATGTAGGTCCCTGGACTTTATCCTAAAATATGTAATGAATTTTATTCAAACTTTAAATGGATATTTAATATGGCTATACCTCAGATATTTTCCAGACGCTAGCTCTTAATTAAGAGTAAATTTCTAAAAATTGATTTGTTTAGATTTTTTTTTTTTACAAATCACTTTAACGATTTTGCTTAGAATGGATATTAATTAAGGACTGTTTAACCAACAATATACAGTGTGTACTTGTTTTTAGGGTAAAAATTTGTTTATAGGCATTTCATCCAAATAGTTTTACATTTGCGCATTTTTGTGGAGAACAAAGTAAAATATGATATTACAAAACTTCTGGAAATCTTCTTCGGCATATTTGCGTGGTCAAATATGCGTATAACTCAAAAGGGTAAAAATACTTGGTGACAAAAAGACATTTATTAAAAAATATTTCTCCATGATTTTGGATTTTGATATTGACAAACGGTGATTATAAGTCTTGAAGACCCCACAGCGAAGCTTATTATTAATATTAAACCATACATAATATTTTAATGAATGTTTGTAAAATTTATCTATAAAGCGTCAAACGTTTCAATATTATATTTCGTAGTAAAGTCAGATAAAATTATTTAAAAGTTTTCAGATTAAATTTGTGCTCCCTCTTACATGCTACTATCCACTTTATTTTATTAAGTTAATCCTTCGGAAAACCACGGGGCATACCATTGTGAGTCTGTTATCTTATAATAAATAGAACCCTCGACTTAGACCATGTTGCCACCGAAGCGGATAGTTAGCGTAATTAATGCTTGCGTATAGCTCGAAAGGGTACTAATTATTCTCGCTGGAAAAAAATAAAGTAATATACACAAAAACAAAACAAAAGGAACTAAATATATCAATCAATATATAGGTATATGAGTATACTTTACATTAGCCCTTTATTAATTTATCTAGACAATATTTACAAGTAACTTGAATTAGCTTTAATTAACACAATAAACGAACATAGCAACTAACCAACCTAATTTAAAAATATTTATAACCATCTAGATTACAATACTGTAAAAGTTGTAGGCTATAGTAGTTTATCTTAAATTATTTTGAAGACATACACCTAATCATCACATAAACTTACTATAAAATGGACGGGTCAAAAAACATATGAGTTAAAATAGCTTCCTCTTTTCAGCTTCCAGAGAATAAGGTATTTCTTTTAACACTCACAATGTTGACCAAGGGAACGAGGAATGTTATTGTTTGTTTTCATTAGTAATATTAAGCGTGTACTTTCCAAAACATCTGACTGTATGGGTACATTACTCACACACTCTCTAAACTCTAGAACAGATAGATAGCACCCAATCATTCACCGCTAACAATTCAATGGGGAAAAGGTGACAATTATTTATAAAGTAATAGCTTTTTCAACCTTTACAAGAGTCAACATTTATCGTTTGAATGTGTTTTAGTTCAGAGTTATAGACACAAGGATTGATTGAACCTATCTTTCTTATTGCCATATCTAAACCATCTCTATGCCATTTCAACTAGATAAAGTTGTAAACTATAGGTTTTTCAAGGAAAGTTCCCTAAATTTATCCTTCTATATAATCCTTAGATTAAGCAGCTAATGATCCTTGTAACAAAGGTATTTAATTAAATGAATAGATTAAAAATTATTGTGTAGTGTCTCCCTGAGAGGAATACGATTTTGAGACTTCTAAATGGTTGGAGCACAAATTCCTTAGATAAAAGCGCTTAGTATATCCAAGAGTGATTAAAAATATAAAAATTTGACCTAGAATTGTAAACAGACAACAATCTGTAGCTAATAATAATTTCAATATATTGTCAATATTAACTTTTTGTTTTTTTGTCACAGCGTTTAAGTTGTATGCATATGTAGGCCTACTAGTAGCGTTAAGGTGAATAATGGTGGTTTTTTTTAGAAAGTGTTACTGAATATATTTTTTTGGGGGGAGGGAGGAGGAGTCTGGAAAACCATTTAATAGTTACAGACCTCTGTACACTCAACCGGGATCCAAACTCATATCCCACCGTATTTACTCTCTGTCACTGGCAGTCCAATCTAATGCGAGAGTGACGCTCTAGAGTAGACCAGTCGAGGAGAGAAGGGAATTATTCGTTTTTTCCTTTTAGGCACTGTTTGTAAGTCGTAAGGCAATGATGTCGCTCCAATTTAAATGCTTCTGGTCAGAGTCCCAACTGGAAAGGTCAAGAGTGTAGCATGGGAGGACACAGGGGAGAGAAGGGGGGGATAAACCTCCTCTTACCCCTGAGAACTCTTATTTTTTTCTATTTAAAACATAAACAAAATATTTTGAGTTAAAAAAAAACCCAACATATAAATTAAATACCACGGTAAAAATTTAATTTCATAATTCTATGTTCACATTAATCTCAAACCTTAATTAAGGTGGGAGTGTAGGGCACTGTCAAAGATCTCCTGGAATTTATTGACACCTCTTTCTCTTCATTTAAATGTTTATCATCTAGTGCCGCTATGCTCATGACAGATATTCGACAACGATTGATATCACCAATTGACGAAAACTAAGCTCTATATTTACTAATGTAAAAGTATTTGATTTATTTTAAACGAAAAAATACTTTTCTATAAAAGCTACAAAAACACTGGCCTCTTCTCGCTTCTCCTACACTTCCACCTTAAGGGTGAGATTAATTATTATTATTATAGTTTTAGTTATTTTGGCAAATTTTAATTCAAATGCGACCCATTCCCTCTAAAATAAATTCTGAATCTGCAAATGGTGTGGTTTAATGTCCACTGTATTCAAGAGACCTCTTACACAAAAACGATAACAATGAGAATTCCGGCATAAATTTATCTGATTGCCCAACCCTTCCATCATCTCTGACAAGACGTGAATTAATCACAACTTGTGAATGTGGGGAATGCCAGGCCTCCACAGTGGTTCGGATTCCACGTTAAACTGTAGGTCCTTCATTTCATCTCACAATCACCCTACCATTACACCTTAGCGTAAGTGCGTATAACCCGAACGGGTAGTAAGATGTGGTGCTAATAATAGTAATAATAATTATTATTATAATAATAGATAATAATGAGGCTTATACCTCACAGCTGGAAAGTTAAGATAGGATTGCTAGTGTTAATATATTTTACTTTTCCGTTTGTCAGATCCGTCAATGAAACAATCCTCGCAAGTGGTCACACTGACAAAGGCATCGTCTCGTTTAGTCCAATATATTTCTCAAGGAAAGTTCAGATTTTGAATCCCAGCAAGGTGTATTGATTTGTTTTGTTTAAGACCATTAAACATTCAAAATATTATTAAACAATTTTAACAAGTATATCAATATTAATAGTGATGTAATCATTTCAAGTCATTACAATTCACGAGTTATGAGGGGTCAAACATTTTATTTTATGATCATGTACATTCTTAAGATAAATTAATGAATGTATTGGGATGAAATTTAATATTACTAGACATGTATATGAGGTGTACAAAATGATATATCTATAATATTATTATAAAAATAAATTTTATAAATGTTAATATATTATTATTATTAGCACCGCGTCCTACTACCCGTTCGGGTTGTACACACTTACACTAATGTGTAATGGTAGGGTGATTGTGAGATGAAATGAAGTACCTATCAGTTTAACGTGGAATCCGAACCACGGTGGAGGCCTGGCATTCCCCACATTCACAAAATGTCTTGTCAGAGGTGAAGGAAGGCTTTGGTAATCAGATAAATATGTGCCGGGACCGAGGATTGAACCCCGGTCGGCAGCACAGAAGTCTGACACCTTACCCCTAGACCGCCAGGTCACCTAAGTCAATGGAGATTTGTTCTGTGAACTTGAAAGCAGTGTTTTGTACTCTCTAATTTTAGAGCAGCCATACTATCTTACTCCGACTACTATACTTATTAGTGCTGCCCAAGTTGTAAAGCGAAAAAAAGTCTAGTTGCACATGTGCGCTGAAGGTAGCAGTAGCGGATTCAGGATTTTTGAAAAGGGGGGCGGGGGGAGCGGCACTTGAGCTCTCACGAGACTGGACGGAGCTCTCACGAGACTGTTTGGAGGGAGGTTTGTTTCCCCTCGTAAAACTCTGACGGAAAAATTACTTCTGATTTGAAAATAAATTTGAAAGTAATTTTGATTAATGCTAATAGAAATTTTGAAAAATATTGCATACAAGCTCATTGTTTATGTGTGTTGTTTGTTAATTTTTGTTGGTTAAATTATGTGTTAAAAAATATGAAACAGTGATTGACAGTGATTAACAGGCGAAGCAACTGGTTAGTGAGATTTTACGTAACAGTACAACTACTATTGACTATAACATAGATTGAATTGGTTTAATAAGTATTGTTAATGATACCTAAAAAAAAGTATTCTTGAAGAGTGGCATGCGCCCCTAAACCCCTTACTGGATCCGCCCCCTGATAATTTACGTGAGAGCTAGGAAAAAGTGTCATGGGGTGCTTTCCCCTGAGTTCTTCCTTGCAGCTTCATCTCTGTTATCTAGCTCGATCAGATGGACTTTCAACTGTACCATCTTCAGTACGGGTTAGTTTTGTTGATACGACACTTGCATCAACATATCCCATTCTACTTGTCAGACAGAATACGGGCAAGGGTCTACACTATGGTTTGATTAACAAGAAGGAAAGAGTTGACGACTGTGTGGGTGTCGAAGACTAGGACGATACGATTGCTCTTCAATGTAATGTCTGGGAGGAAATGGATGTGTAGGTGACGTGGTTTTTCTCTTCTCAAGTTTTGGTAGGGGTTTCTTTGAAATAGTATGGTACTCGAATGGATAAGGATAAACTTGTAAGGAAGTAGGGATGGGTTAAACCGTAACTTTTCGATATCGATAATCACCGTGACCATGATTGTAAAATATCGGTGATTTATACAAGTGATTATTCACGGTGACTAGTAGTCACAGTGTTTTATCGACTGATGTTTTTTCACGGTCACAGTTTGTTGCTGTATCGATATTTTGCCCCACTCACTGCTCTTTACTAAAGCCTACCATTCTCGTCACTAAGTGTTAACAAAGTAATGTGTTGGACTGCAGATAGAAACATAAGGTTGCCAACTTTCCAGTCTCTAACGATTTATAAATAACAACTTTATTTTTGTTAAGTCCCCGACACAGACTCCGTATCCGTAGGTCCGTGGTCCGTAAGAAATCGATGTCACAATATCAGATTGCTCTGGCCACTGAGTCCTTATTTGTAAGTCCTTACTCCGTAGAAGTTGCCCCACTTTAACTTTCTACGGACTACCAATCACAGCCAAGTAAATATGTGCATGCGCATTGAAATAAAAGAACGAATAGCAATGAGAGGATCCGTCGCTATGGAAACATATTCAAAATGAAAAGATGGCTACACGTGGAACTATTTCAGAAACATTTTTCTAATCTAAACACCCTGGGAAGAGCGGCTTCTAGGAAAGTGTTTTCTGAGAAATACCCAGGTTCTCAGAAATATTGGCTTTGCTTGTGTAGGTTAAACACCCCTATTATCAAAAATATTAAAAGTGCTTGTTTGGTTTTCATCCAAAATACTAGTACATCCGTTTTGAATTTTCAGGCTATTGCAAAAACTAATTTATTTTAAGTTTGATATTTAAAATCTAGCTATAAATATAAATTCTTGTGATTGTACTTAACTTACACTTTAGTATAATACTGAAAGATTTCTAGGCAAAGTTGTTTCTGGTTTCTTTAATTTTTATATTATGATCAGCTGACTGTTGTCGCTCCTTACTGTAGCCGATTTTCTTTCGAATTTTTTATTGGACGAAGTTTCTTACTATCTCATTGGTTGAAACAGTCACGTGATTACGGATATTGGCTCTGTGATCGCTAGTAGAATTTCTTATGGACCAGGAACCCGGAGTATGGACTAAAGAACTATGGATATGGAGTCTGTGTCTGGGGTATTAAATTGAAAATAATGCACGTTGGAATTCAACGGACTAAGAACAAAGACTAACTTTGAGGACATTACTGTACAATATTGCTTTATAAAATGTATATTGCTATTTTAATTTCAACTATAACTGCTGTATAGTATATAAGTATTATGTTTGGGTTAGAAAAGTAAATTCGAGAAACATCCAACATGTTATTGTATTGAAAAGTATAAGGAGATTAGAGTCTTCCGCCACAAAGTAATTAATTGGAGGCTCTTTTTCAAAGAATGTTTATTAAAACATGAGAATTGAGCACATAGACCGCTACTGCCCGCACCTATCGGTCACCATATCGCCACACAGCAACTGATTATTTGTCAGTCACGGTCGTAACTTTCATACTGGAATGCTCAGGTGTCGCTGTCTGGTGAGAGTATCGCTAAACACCGATCACCGAATTCTCAATCACTAATACTTTTGAGATCCAGTCACTGGGTGTGACGGTGATCAAGGAGTAACGGTGAAAAAATCACCGTCGGTGAAATATCGCCCATCTCTATAAGGAAGGGATGAAAGAACTGTAGATGTTGTTATTGGAGAGGAAGCGTTGAAAACAGTATCCAGAGAGTACAAAGGGGAGGATGTTTAAGGGTTCCAGGAGGATTTGTAAAAGGAATATTGTTGGCTTCATGTTTGAATCTTCCAACTCTTTCTTCCAATATTGTCATGATGGTGGACAGTGTTGCTCGGAGTCTTTGTTCAACTCGTACAGGTAATGGATCTGAGGAATTCCTGTAGCCCAAATCTGTATTGAGACTAGAGATGAACATTTTCTGCAGTGCTGTATTGCGGTGGAGGTGTTAAATTGTAGAGGTGACACCTATATCCTATTATACTTCAAAATATTGTGTGTTAAGAGACAAGTGGATTATCATAAGGGGGCAAGGGGTCGGGGGAAGGGGTAGGGGTGGTTAGGAAGCAAGGAGAATAGGGGGGAGACAAATGTCGGACCAAACTTAAAATTATTTTATTAATTAAAATATTGATTATAAAAAATTGAAGTATGAGTTAGGACATAACGGGTCTACAAAGGTTCACATTCATTTGCTTATTTACTTTCTTTTTTAGCGCCGCGTCTTACTACCCATTCGGTTTGTACGAATATGTAGTTGCTAATTACTCTAATATGTTAGAGATGAAGAAGGTTGAATTTAGAGGCACTGCATCCATGAGAGTGGAAAACTATTTAGGAAAAACCGCTCTCAGTGCAACCGACTGGTATCGAACACCAATCTCCCTGTCATCGGCAGTCTAGTTTATTGCGAGAATAGCGTGTTAGACCGTGCGGCCATCGAAACGTGTTTGATGATATTTCTGATGTTGGCGTCCTCAGGAAAAATTAATCTTAAGTATAAACGTTGACATTTGGGATATCTATATCTCGATTATATGATAGTTCCATTTAATAAGTTGAAATTATTTTACATAAATAATGATTGAAAATTTTCCAAAACGGAAAATTTTCCGTCTCACATCTCTACTTGAGACAAGGTAGTTTGCTACCTATACTCCATTCACGGTAGGAATTACTCTCTGAAAGGTCTTTTTTCCTACCAATATCCTACTATATAATATATTTCTGGTAGGGAAAAAGGACTTTCAGAAAATCATTCCTACGCTGAACAGACCTTAGTTTGGTTTTATGTGCGCTTAAGGTAAGAGCTATAGCGGCTGGGAAGGAGAAGGGGTAGCTAGTAGTTATTTGCTGACTTTATATTATATTTTCTTACTTGGCACCTCATAATACTACCCGTTTGGCCTATACACTTATGTACTAACTACGCTAATGGGTTAGGAATTGGGAAGGTTGAATTTAGAGGAAGTGAACCGACATTTGTGTGGAGGGAGATTGGAAAACAATTTTGGAAAACCACCCCAGTTCATCCGACTGAGATTCGAACATAGCTCTTCCCATCCTGGGTAGTAAGCTCAAGACGAAATTACCGCATTAGCTAATTTGTTATATGAATCCATTTAATTTTTACAAGCGGGTTTCTTACATTACTTTTAATAGATATTTATTCTAAAAATGTCTTACTAAAAACATATATAAAGATCTCTCTTGTTAATTCTTCTTATTCGTGTGGGTTATTAATTATTGTTAATACCTTTTAATCAAGATTTTCTTAAACACTAGTCTATTCTTGATGTCCCGACAACGCGCAACTAGTGGTATCCACGAGTACTATGTCTGTAGTAGTGATCTTGCTCACGGTGGCTCGGTCGTTTGCGCTTATAATCCTCATTTTCTTGTAAATCCCGCGTTTAGAAGAAGGGGTATTTGTGTGGGCTTCCTGCTAGCCTAATCTTTTGGTGAATTATAACAGTTACATGTGGGAATGTGTTTCAAATTTTTGTCATTATTTTATTTTATACAACAAATTAATAAAATATGTATGAAAACAACACGCTCAAGCAATAGCTATTTCCCAAACCATGGTTATATCTCATAATTGATTAAACATTCTAAAAACATCATCCTTACTCTAAATTATATTTACTTTAGTTCTGATCGTGATGTATAGGTTTACTAGTAGTATACTTCTATCTCCGCGAGGATAAGCCATATTAAACTATATCAAATTAGGACGTTTAATATTCGACTGCCATCATTATTATATATTCTTCTTGTACAATTCTGAGTTAACTATCGGAATCGCGAACTAATTATGGCATTCAATAAATATAAGTAAATAAAACAAACCTAGGGCACAAATGAGCGCAATCCACCGACAACTCAATATTTAACTAATCACGACCATATTATAAGTGAAATAAACTAATATACATTGTTACAGAAAAATTGTAGAAAAATCAGCAAAAAGAATAAATAGAATAAAAGGAACTGTTAAAGAAACATATTAAATATTAAACATTATGATTTATCAAAGACTATTACTATTAGCACCGCGTCTTACTACCCGTTCGGTTTATACGCACTTACGTTTCTTATGTGGAGTTTTCCTTCTATCTGACTGCAAATTTAATTTTCTATCACACTTAAAAGTGTTTTTCTGTCCACACCCCCTCCCCTGTTTACCAGGGTCTCGCTTAAAATATTAACATTTTCAGACATTTATAATTATTTGTATTAGTCCCTTTAACTGTCAGCTAAATTCTAACTTTCCATCACACTAATAAGTAGCTATTAATGTTAGTTTGGGAAGTTTTGAATAATACCACGCCCCTTCACCATATTTTTTCACCAACTCACGCTTAGAAATTTCATATTTAAATATATGTTTTGGGTATAGCCCGAACCGGTAGGGAATAAAAAGATATATTTGATTATCTGGAGGTATCTCTCTATCTGTCTGCCATATTTTACATATTTTAATTTTATACCTCATTTAATAAGTTTAAAAAATTTTAGAACCCCCCCTACTGAAAATACTAAATCACAAATTTTATATTTAGCATTTTTGATTTGTCTGGTTAAGTGGGGCAGTCCTTCCACTTTCTTGCCAAATATTAGCTTTCCAGCATCTAGAAGTGCCCTATCATTATTTGGACACACCCACCCAGGTACCCACACACTTTCTACTATATATATATATAAATTAGATTTTTGCATTAAACAACTGTTTTAAACGACAATACATACTAATAATACTAATATAAATAAAAGTTGAAAGACTTAGACTTGAATCCTTATTCAATGATTTATATTTTATGTGGCGCTGATTTTAAATAATAATTAGATATTAAGTTCGGAATTGTGGTTGGCAGCTTTCTTTTGGAGTTTCATTGAGTAAAATTTATATTATAATTATTTAAATTACCTCTTGAATTTTGATTGGCCTCACTATCAGTAGTTTTTTGGGGCATCAAGCTGAACTTATATGATTTCTACACATATGCTGTCTGTTTCTAAATTAAAGGTTCGAATATCTATCTGGAGTGTTGATTATGGTTTTTTTCACCCTCTCCAACCCTTAACTACAGACACATTTACTTCAAGAGTCAGATAAACAAATTTGTGCGATGACATATTTCTTACGGAAAAAAAAACCCCGTTCCCAACAAGATTGTTTACACAGTTTACATAGTGGAAACTAACGCCAAAAGTATATGATTTGTTAAATATTATTACTTTTAAATTATTTCCCGTTCTCATAAGTTTTCAAATATTGAAAGCCTTTAAACAAAATCGAACATTAAATTTCATAAGATTGGTTCTTGATATTATAGTTTCTTAAGTGCAACTTTAAAAACAAAACGCTTGAGATAGGTTTGTACCTGAAATGTCAAAATTGTTGAATAAATGCTTTACTTTAGACAACCCGCCTCGGTGGCGTAGTTGGCTAACGCGCTTGTCGTGTTGAGCTCGACCGCCGAGGACGGGGAGAACTGAGGGGGGTTTTTCCTAAATGGTTTTCCACTCTACCTCCACTCAAATGCGGGTTCACTTCCTATAATTCAACCTTCCCAATTCCTATTCCATTAGCGTAATTAGTATTTAAAGCGTATAACCCGAACGGGTAGTAAGACGCGGTGCTAAATATTAATATATTACTTTAGACAAATTTATTGCAGTTAAATAAAATATTGTACTAAAATAAGATAGAAGGAGGAAATGTTTCAAAGTTTACATTTAATCAACTTATTCATATTTTCCTTTCCTCAATTCACAATAAATATTAAGATTTATTACTAATTCCAACGGTATCAAGACTTATACTACCTTCGCCAATTTCCTAATGAATGATATAGTATTTTATTTTTAAAATGCCGAGATTATCTGCACTTTAGAGCGCATTTTTCCTTTGCTAAAGCTTTGATATCATTTAGGTTCATAAAAACAAAGTTGATTTAAATACGATATTTATTTGTTTTATTCCTGTGTTTTAGTTCATTTGATTAGTTATAAAAGACCATTAAATGTATATAAGTCTAACCGACATTTTAGTTATGTCGATAGCACTTGTGCTTACTATGCTAAGGGTCCCAGTTTCGATACTAGGTAGAGTCGTTAATTTAACTTTAGTAAACTGTTATGTATGTCATAGCTAAAAGCTACATTAAGTTAAATTTGATTTCTTTAAACATGTGTCATAGGTACACACATAAAAAAACGTTAAAATTATTGGTAAATGTAGCAACAGCAATTAATAAACTAGGGTTACTCTTATCGCTAACAGTAGTCATCAATGTCAGCAATCAAGAGTAGCGTGCTATAAAGTGTGGCCAAGTTAGTACGCAGCGTTTGATAAAACTATACTTTTCATCTTATTTCACCTACTTGGTTCCGATTTGTTAAATCATACAAAGGCTCTACCTTTAGTGCCTCATATGGGAACGTATTTTGTTTAGACCTGGCTATTGAGTTTCCTAAGGAGCTATCATGTTCTGCCTATACTGGCGACTCACCACGCCACGCCAAGTGCGATCGCTGGTTTTACAAACTATCTTGTCTTTAGTTTTCTTGCCTACCTTCCACTCCCACATTGGTCTCCAACTGTTGTCATGCGAGTAGCAAGTAAAAAATAACAACATGAAAACAAAACACGTTTTGAAGCTTTGGTACGGGAGCAGATTGTTATCTCCCCCTACCTTCCACTATATCCCCCCCCCCAACCCTCCATAGTTCTCTACGTCTACTTGGCGGCTTGATGGATAGTGAGTAGTTGACCTAAAGATGGCATGATATTCTCTTATGACCCGTATGCACGGTCGATGTTTCCGTATCTAATTCAGTACTGAATTAAGTACGAGTTAATTGATAAATATCATGCAAAGACTAAAATATCGATAAATTATATAACACACAAATTTCACGACATTTAATTAGAATACAAAACGGTAGGCCTACCGTTAGAAATCTAACGGGACTTACCTTCATATATAATTTGTATTAAAGTTCACTCTTCCAGTTATCTAGCTGGATTTATTGATGAAATAACTTAAAGCATTTTTTTTATCGATTATTTCTGACTTTTGAATAGTTTTATAATACATTATCAGATAATCCTTTAGTCTCCCCACAGTAAAATAAAAATGTCTGTATAAAAAGTTTTCTCAACAAATAGTGCTCACGGTCATGATAATAGCNAGGGGGGGGGGGGGGGTGAAATTTAATCTTACATTCTAATTTAAAGCAAACTTTAACCAAAATCTCAGTGAAAATTCTGATAGAACGTATTCAAATATGCAAGTCACAAGAATTAAATGTGAGGCTCATCTAGTCTGATTTGTTGGTGAGAATAGAGTTTGGAATTCGAATTTCGACCGGCGTACCGAATTATTTTTCTAAATGGTTTCCCGCCGCAAATGAGGGTATAGTACTTCCTAATATTACCTTGTTCATCGCTACCATATTGGCATAATTAAATCACGTATAGACTGGATGGATAGTCAAACAAGGTGGATACAAATAAATAAATTGCATGTGATGACCTCAGCGAAGTGTTGAAAATCTTATAATAATTTATTTCAAGAATGGTATCCTACAGGTAACAGTTCATGGCTTCAAAACCATGTTTCAAGATTGAGGGTAGGCTTTCTCAATCATCCATTCCTTAAAGATTCAACATTGTTGTGGCAGAACACGGAGACGAATCGAATCTTTTCGAATGTGATAACAATTACTGCCTCATCGTCTCACTCCGAGCATTCTGCGACAATATAAGGATCAAATCCATGATTGTCGAGTGTGACTGTACAGTACTTTGTATCAAATTACATTATTTAATCTTGGTATAACACGATAAGTGGATTTTGTGTACATTTTCTTCCACTTCCTCCACTTTCTGCGACAAGTTCGGGTTTCAAACATATTATTTTCAAATGTGAATACACTTTCTGTCTCATCTTATTCATTCTGATTATTTCGCTTCTTTGGTGAGTAAACAGGGATTTAAATCATTGATGGTAGAATAAAGATAGGGGTACACTCTGACTCTTCTCATTTGTTCAACGTTGCTGTGACATGAGTGACACAATCCAGTGATAGAAGAATGCAAGTACAATCTGATTATTATCATTAGTTCAATCTTTTTATTTTTAACAATACCGGAATTCAAACCAATGCTATTAGAATGCAGGTATACACTGCCTCGCTACATTTTTTAACCTTGCTGTGAAAAAAACCAGAATTCAAAATAATAATCTTTAACTCACCTAATTAGTTTTTAATTATTTATTTGAGGTAGGCCTACTAACGTGAACTTTCTGAACCGACTGATTACATCAGCACATGAGCATTTTTAAGAGCGAGAGGGTCTACCAATTTGACCGGGAAGTTTATTTTCATCTTTGTTGGTGGCCACATGGTATAAAGCGTCGCTCTCGTGTTGGACTAGACCGTTAGTGACAGGAATATTGGAGTTAGATTCCTGTACGGGTCTAATAGAGTTGGTTTTTTCCCAAAATGGTGTTTCGCACTCCATCCACGAAAATTCGGGTGCACTTACTTATTTTAACTTTCCTCATCCCTAACGTATTAGCGTGATTAGTACTTATGCTTATTACCTGAACAGGTAGTTAGACGCGGTGCTAAATAAACAGGTAGTTTCACATATCTTTCAGTGGTTATTTACATCCACAATCAACATGAGACCAACGGCTTTGCTTCTCCTCTGAAGGAAGCTGTGAAATGGACTTTTATACCTCAAGACACCCTGGCTGGGTTTGAACCCACGACGTGTGACATCGTATTAGGCAAACCCTGCTGTGAGAATAAAAGGATTCAAACCCCTGTTTGCAGAATGGAAGAACACTATCTGCCTCACTCTAGTCACTGTAGTTTAAACTTGCTGTGACAGGATTAGGATTAAATTGTGGATACACCTTCACTAAAAGATGTTATTCTGTAATTTTATGTGCAGCTATTTAATGTTCCATTTCAAAACAATCACTTCCATATTTTAACAATACTATCCATCGTAAATTTTACAATGAATAGGATTATTAAAATAACTAACACGATCGATTCTATACCCTGATTTTGGTTGGAAGAACAGTAGAGAAAATCAAAACATATTTCTTTGTGTCCAAAATTGATAATATTTTCTTATATTATCTGTGTTATTTGATAGGTATTGATAATATCTATCAACATTGATATCAGCAGATGATATGATTTTATGTATGAATATATTAACATTGTTTTAGTAACTTTAGTAACTAACTTCTACTGTTCTTCCTACCAAAATCATACTATAGCATGTACTATTTAGATGTGAAGTACTATGTAATAAATGTATAGGCATATCGATTCCTCATTAACAACTGTCAATTTTTGAGAATTGTTTTTCTAACCTGTAGGGAAGCAATAAAGCTATGCTTATTTTGAATACCACAACCTTAGTTTAGAGCATTGAGGCGCTAATCTTGAACAATAACACACAATGTACTATAGTTTCTGGGAAAATTATTTGAATCCTGGGTGCGAACTTTAAATAATATTTTATAATGTAGAGAGTGGGGGGCTTAGAGTACCCATACTCACGATGTTCTAGAATTTAATAAAGTAGCCATGATAAGTGCCTGAAACAACAACAGTAAAACAATATAAATATGTTATTATTAGTCATGTGGATATAGGTGTACTTATAAATTACCTTTTAGCCACGTTTCCTGATTTCATGCGTATTGATTACCGAGGTGAGGATCTCATGATTAAGAAAATTAAATCTCCTTAGTTTCCCGTTCATGTTACAGCGTCCATCTTATTTGATTTTTTTTTATTTCCTTGGGCTTTGCCCATCAGTTTTATTTCTAGTTGAATGTTCGTCAACCATTCTCATCCACATTATAATCGCTTCTTCAAGAGGATATCTTAAAAATAAAAGCTTATACTCTCTTCTTTCTCCGTTCCCAGAGCCCCATCATCCTTTTAGGTCCTTCGAAGGCTCAAAAGAGACCGCCATTTCCCGTAACCACCATGAAATAATTACGTGAAGTCTCGAGTCTAAGACAATGGAAGATACGAGATGAGTCGCATTGCGAAGGGTCACAGGAGGAAGGGAAATCAAGTATACTCCTTCATTTAAGCAAAGCTGAGCGTGAAATTACACCGGTCACGGTGCAGTGTGGCTTGTCCCAGACGGGGGTTTTTGGGGGCGGGGGCAGGAACTGGTCATTTTGAGCAAGGGGGATGGGTAAATGTGGTATCAAGCGTGCCACGGGCCTCACGCCGGTATGAGACAGACGTGACTTACAGGACTGTAATGGCCCACAGGATTCGTCTCACTGTCAATGGGGATGCATGCTGTCGGTCATAGATATGCTATTTAGTACACAATCAAGCAAGGCCATCAGACTTTACACTTGAATGCAAAACCAGTAAATATAATTTTTTTTGCTAAATCTCATAATTTTTTATTTAAATTATACTAAACATTATTTCTCTTAAAACGTGCAATCCTTAGTCTACGTTAAAAATAAATGTACCAAAACAATAATTAAAAGTTTAAACTTTGATCTTAATATTTACGGGTAAAGGTACTATTTGAATCACCGTACGGAATTATATATGTGCAAACTTTCTATTGAGTATTCTGATTTGGTTTTGCAATTATACTTTAAATTATCAGGGATGTGCAAACTTACTTACAAAAGGGCAAAATTAAAAAAGTAATTTGTCGGGCCAGATTTTTTTAGTACCGCATTATACTTCCCGTTCGTTCTATAAGCTTTGAATCATTACCTAATTCTTCTTCAAATTTTATTTAAAAAATTGGTAAACACACATAATAATGAATCTGTGATTCGAAAGAGGATAACATTCCATAAATATGGTAAATTAAACTGAGATAGCCATTTTGTAGGATTTTTAATAAGCCATCCAATGAATGAAAAAAGTAAATGTTTTGGTCTCGTATCATGCTTAAAATCGGCCTTGAAGTTTCGTTGAGTGGAAAAAAGGATAAGATTCCTGGAATGTTAACCTTATTTTACTCAACAGTGAGCTTGTAAAACTGATATTAATAAGATTGGGCCTTTCATTTTATCAGTCGTTCCACGTGTGACGCGTTCAAAAGTCTATTAAGCTAATTAAATGTGAAATACTGAAAACAAGTCCTTTATTGGTTTTGGCAACACAATAACATAAATTAAAGTAAAACTATGACTAAACAATGTTTCCAACGCCGTCTAAATTATACGTTTTGTTATTGTAAAGAAAATACTCCTTAGGGGTCTGACCACCACCGTACAAAAAAATCAAGTAACTGCTCTTTATCAAATATTAAAGTTATTAAAACCTGAGAGCAGACAACTAGAGAACGTTACTGACCACACTTGTGTGTCTCCAGATCATAAACCCAGTACTTTGTCAGTCGTAGTGATCAGCTGATGCTGCTTTTTTAAAATTTAATATGATAAACTAAAAACATGTATTATTTTTAATTTTTGACTCAATATTAAATAACCCTCCTCTGTGGCGTAGTTGGCTAACGCGCTTGTCGTGTTGATCTCGACTGCTGAGGATGGGGAGATCAAGGTTCGAATCTCGGTCGGGTGAACTGGGGGTGGTTTTTCCTAAACGGTTTTTCAATCTCCCTCCACGCAAATGCGGGTTTACTTCCTCTAATGCAACCTTCCCAATTCCTAATCCATTAGAGTTATTAGTACTTAAAGCGTATAACCTGGAAGGGTAGTAAGACGCAGTGCTAAATAAATAAAATATTAAATATTTTTGTTCGTAAAATTGATAGTAGTTGCTTATTTACCTTCTGTCAAAGCATTGAGTGGAAAAAGGATAATATTACAACAACTTTAATTATTGATAATTAATAAACTAATGAGAATTTCCCTTTGATATTATAGGATTGTATACTTATTATCTAGGACTACAATTGCTCAATGGTAATCATTTCGATAAAATTTATAGTTTTGTCATTAACTGTTTTTTTTTTCGTTTTACAGAGAACCAGGTAAACTGGAATCTTATCCTTGAGTGACATAGTGACATGAATAAGTTTAAACACATTGAGAATG
>CABFOV010006176.1:20227-36628 GCA_902141375.1 Timema poppense | reverse complement strand
ATCCATAAGCGTAATTAGTTCATATGCTTATAATCCGAGTGGGTAGAAAAACACGATGGAAAAATAACTAAATAAATAAAGCTTGTAGTTAAAATAAATAAAGCATGTAGTTAAAATAAATAAACTTACTCTCTTGTTAGTAAAAAACCCTGTAGAAACACTGAATTAATATCAAAATGTACCCATATTTTTGTATCATCACTAACGCACTGGTGTAGTGAGTTTGTTAATGTGTCAGTATACCTAACCAGGATTTGAACCCGGTCTCTTTGCTACCAGCAATTCTTTATAAGTTTATTTTTATAGTATCTGGTATTAGCGGGATCTAATTACTTAATCATTATATATTATGGTAACTATATTTATAAGCTTAACCTAGGCGATATGATATAATCCTTAAGAAAATATATCATTTAATTAGATGATATAATTTAACAAGTCAAGGAACCTTATCAAGAAAAAGATTTGAACATTATGTTAAACTAACTTTTTATCCTTCATACAGAAGAATTTTGGTGAAATCTCTTAAATATAGATAAAAACTTGCCCCTATTCCCTACATCCCTAGTTGCATAGTTAGAGGAATTGTGAATGCCCTTAACGGCCAGTGAGTTAAGTAGCCTCTGCTCCGGTGGCCGCAAGGTGTAACGCTCTACTCTCGCAATTGACTTGACTGCTGATAAAGGAAGATCGGGGCTCGATCCCAGTCGGGTGGACTGCAGGTTGATTTTCCTAAATAGTTTTCCACTTTCACTCCACAAAAAATCGGGTGCAGTTCCTCTGAATTCAACCTTACTCATCCCTAAACACACTAGCGTAGTTAATATATATTTGTATAACTCGAACTGTTAGTAACTATCTAGTATAACGCGGTGCTAAAAAAAATTAAAATTTGTAGCACTAAATATACAGGCTAGATTTTAAAATTATCTGTTTAAAAAACAATAATCCTTTATACTGTTGTTTATTGTCGGTTACTATTTTTACATAATATTTTAATACTGTTGTCAAATTTCAAGTTTTAATAAAGGCCACTAAGAAATTTTTATGTAATGATTTTCAACTCTTTCTTAATGAAAAAGCGAGTATATTTTCTCTATATTATACCATCCTCACCTCTAATCTATTAATATAAAAATAAAATAGGTCGTACGTGTGGACCGGCGCTCACTGTCCTTTAATGTTGCATCCAGTGTTGCAGAATGAATTGAGACAGTTCAATTCATGATATTCTTTTATAAGGTTATCATAATTTCGAGTTATTTTCATCTACATTCTTACTTTAGCAAACCCTACAAAAATATATCAAGTGATGTGAGGTTAAGCTGACGCACCTCGTATTTCAAGGAAGACCATAATTTGTTCCTACATTGGAAGCATGGACATCACTGCATCACCATGATGTACAATATCTCCAGGCGGACGAATCAGCTGCGTTTTGAGTGTCTCTCACCTTGAAAGCCAAGACTAGTGAACTCCCTCTAGGAAAAGAGCATCACCAGGCTGTACACCTTCTAGATATGATGTCCTTCTATCCATAATTACCTGTAGGAGCTCAACAACTTCTCTTACTCAGGGTGATTCTAATCTACATAGCACTAGCCAAGGGCTGGCCTATTGCCATTGAAGCTGCTTATGATGGCTCTAGTGATCTGGCCATTTATAGACTGGGGTTTCAACCAACCTCACACTCTCAGGTTCGGTTACAGTACATGTACAAGGATTGCCTTCCAGATCTTGAGGTCAAGGCAGGGACTTTTGCCATGGCAAAAAACAGCCCAAGAGCCAGATACCTGAAGGTATTGAAACCTCTGCCATAAATGCCCTCATGTGTTCTTATGTAATTGTAACATTTTTGAATTAATAAAGTCTATTTCCAGTCTCTCCTTCTCGCCCTTGAGTGTCCTGCTGGACTTTACAGTTTTAAATTTTGACATATATTGTAAGACTGACGTTTTAAATTGTGTGAACAGTGGTTATTTTAAATAAATATAATGAGCTATTGACACTAACACGACATAATTCTTAACTTGACATACTTAACATTTTTTGAATGGAAGAGGCAAGGTCTATTGTTCACAGAACTACTAGTTTTTTTTAACATAGGGTAATTTTTTACTTATTTTAGTGTTTTATTAGCCAACCTATCTTTATGCAAAGAACAATGAAATTTATTTACAGATCTGGGTCTTTAAATAAGTAAATAGTCATCTAGAAGATTGATATTAAACATTACCTCCACCATCGACTAAACTATTGCAGCATGAGTGATATAAGCAAGAAATTCATTCAGAGAATGATGGGACGCCAAGCTCTCTCAGAGAATGACACCTTAATAATGTATTCACAGATTTGTCAAGATATCACTGGAGGTAATTCTATGTTTGTTTTTAGTACATTTTATTGCCAGTTGGTTGCTTATTAAAGACTTTAAACCTGGGCTGTGGAATCAAAGTAGTTTTGTGTAGAGTTGTAGTCAGTAAAAATGTACCAATTCCATTCTAAAAAAACTTGTAATATTACAACAATTTATGGTAAATATATCATTTGAACTTTATACTTTTTTATTTTTAGGACGAATGTTTATAATTTTGACTGACAAATTTATTCAAATATAAATCACAATGCCAAAGAAGCGTCTCATGAAATAAAATGTATTGAAGCATTTTAGTTCAGTAAATTTGTTATTATCAGGGGCCTGATTTTGATTACATTAAAATTGCCAAAAAAAATTATGCTAAAAGCTCTAAATAATGACTTAAATTTGAAAAACATTACCTAAAAAAATGATTGAAATTTCATAATATGATCTATTTATTACAAGATTTAGTATTTACACTATACATGTGAGCAAAAATATCTCTCCTGGTCTGTCCATTTCCAATTTTCCTCGGTGTGGACTCATCTGAAATTGAATGACCCCTATACATTTCCAGGAAATTCTTTAGTTTAACGCTCAGTTTCCACAGAGGAATGTTCACAGATACAAGAACGTCACACAAATCATAAAATGTTTAGGATATTTCTTGATTTGTGAATGCATTTTGTGCAAGTAATAATTGAGAGGTTTTCTTTTTATCGATACTCTGGATACCGCAGACATGTTTGTTGTGACTGATATGCTGTTGAATGGTTACATCTTTTACTTGATGTCAGCCACTTTCACTTCACATATTTTACAGAAAAGTATTCCACTCTCTATATAGAAAAAATATCCTCTCCGAATTTAGTCATAATCTGACTCACAGGACTCGCTTTAGATGCTTTGGTTTAAAGCATTCTAAATACACATAAATTTATTGCAAATGAATAAATATAATGTGTACTTTATGAATGAAAACTATGCATTTAAAATCTTTTGACAGCTAAAATCATGTGTTCTACCTAACATTGGAACACAAATACCTGCTTTAAAAGTGACAGCTCCCCATCCACTTGCAGCCCTTTCCAGACATGGTATAGTGAGTGATTCACCAGGAATGTAAGGACAGTACAAAGTTCATTTGAACTCTAAAAATTGCTCTCCTCTCCCCCTGCAAGCCCTTCCAACTCAGGTGTAGTGAAGGTCTCATCATGAATGTGGATTTTATAAGCACTCAAGTAAAGGGGCACAAAGTTCATTTGGACTCACACATTCTCTTCTTCAGTCAACAAGTGTGTGGTAAAATATCTGATGTTTGAATATTCGTATTTTATCAAAGCACTGATAATTCATGTATATAACCTTTTTAAAGTCATTTTCAAATAATTTTAAATTTTCTTTCCAAAAAAATACTCAAAAATGACTTACTAAACAAAAAAAAGTAAGAAAAATTACCTTAAAATCTAAAATGGCAAAAAAATGACCTATAAAATATACATTTCTACAACCAGGGGATCATGAACAGAGTTTATGTACAACTGAGCATTGTCTCTGACGGAACAAATAAAAGATGACATGTCATCAAAATCCAGGCCCTGGTTATTAATAATGAATATACATTAGCCTTTTATGAAGGAGTCAGTCAGACAGTAGAAAAATGGAGGAGTCCGAGTCAAAGGCTTGGCGTACCGACTTCACAGCCCTGATTTAAATATATAGCCTAGTTATAATGATGGATAATTCTTAGTTAATGCACAAGCATTTGCCTTAAAATTAGATAATAAATCACTCCGTGTAAAAATTCACTTACATTTCGCGAGGGGTTAAACCCTTCGAATCTTTATTCATGATTGATTCTTGCAGCATGATTCTTAACAGCACTGCTTGGCACAATATTGTTTTAAATAGACTGGTTTCCAAGAGTGTGCATGACTGAACTAGCAGCTCAGCAGTTGCACACAGTCACCTGACCTCGCAACTAGTCGTTCTATTTTGATTTTAGCATGCTAGCCAGTTTAGATGTAAATTACTTTCAATGTCTGTGTTTCTAAGGGCAGCAGAAATACACGCGACTATTTTATGTTGTAGTGCTAGACTAGCCATTGCATAATTATATATTAATAGAAATGTCATGCCAACAACCCTTTGAAAGTTTAGATGTGGATTTGTGTAGTGGTGAGAAAGAGATGCTGCCAGCTCTTTTAAAGAGTATGATGTACTATTCATCACCAAATGATTCTTCTTAAATCAGAAAATATTTGATTTTTCTCTCTTTTATTTCTTTTTTCCTAATTTCATTAAATAAAAAATAGAATTGTAATTTACCCACCTCAGTGATAAAACGATCTATAGCATCACTATTGAAATTGACTGGACTTCAGATCACATAAAGAGATTAGGGTTTAATCCTGGTTGGGTGTACTGCTTTTCCACTCTGCCTCAATATAAATGCAGGCACACTTAATCTAAATTAAATCTTCCCTATATCTAACAAATTTGCTTAATTAGTACATATGTGTATAAACCGAACAGGAAGTGAAATGTGGTGCTAAAAAACTGTCCTGTTTCTAGTCTTAAGTAAGTAGAAGTTGAACCCAGTACAGGTGACACCAAATTTTTAAATAAATTATCTTATATAATAATAAAACAAATGCAAGTACTTCATCTTTGAAGTCTATTCTATTATTGAAATCTTAGAAGAAATCATTGGAGAGTGGCAGTGTAGCGACTGTGCTGCTAAAATCGCTTGTGGAAATTTGCCCTTAGAATAAAACTCAAGTATGCTATTGATGGACTGATTCTGCTGGTGACTATATATTTCTCTTCTTATGTAATTATTTAAATTAGTTATATATTTATAAAAAAACAGACTGGAGAAACAATGGGGTATCATGGGACATAATATAAGTTTATAAGTCAATCGAGGCCCAAAAGGGTTGCCGACCACTGGTCTAGATAACGGGTGAGCATGATTAAATACTAGTACCACACTAATAGTAAAATGTTTCAGGTAAAATCAGGCTTTTTAATTTTCAAATGTTTTTGTCCCTCTAGATGGTGTGACTATAACATTGGATGATCTAACAAAAGCAATAAAAAATATGAATGAAAATCTTCAACTTTGCAACATGAATATCAGCAAGACTATTTGTGAGACTACTGGACAAACCTATTATGTTTTAATTTGTAATGTTCACAACACTTTTGCAAAGTAAGTGTTAAAGAAGGTATCAGAGCTTTAAAAAATGGTTTGTGTGCAAATAATAATTAGTAATATTAATAGAGTTGTTTTAATACACTCAATAGTCAATGTCTGAGTAGTAGGTGAAACTAACTACAAGTATAAAAGATCAGTCTACAATCTCAGGTGACATCTAAAAGAATTTAGCATTTGTGTCTAAGGTTGACCTTGTTAGTCTGAGTTTAAAGTGTTCACCCCATGACACGATGCCCCTGTGTTCAAACCTAGCTGGTGTCAAAAGATTTTTTTTTTAGTGATAAAAATCCATAGCACAACTTCCTTCAGAGAAGAAGTAAAACTGTCGGTCTCATGTTGATTTCGGCATGTAAAAGAACACTGGAGGGTATGTGAAAATACCTTTACCCAAAAAATGATAGGTTCTTTTGCACTCGCTCATATAAATTATCATGTGCTGATATAATCTGTCTGTTAATAAAGTGCATGTTAGATACCTCAAATAAAACATAAATTTGTATAAGGTCTGCTCCAATAAATAGAGAGTACTATAATTGGAACTTGGTGTAGTGCACACTGTGCCAACTCATTTAATTTAGTTGTGTACCACTATCACTTCAATATTGCACTTTAATACCCTAATTAAAATACAAAATAAATTAGTTCTATTTACATAATATTTTAAAGTTTAAATTTATGAGTAGTGTGAGTTTGAATATAATAAGGAAAATACTGATATCAGAACTCAACATAAGGGTATACACAACACCAAATACCTCGACTATTGATTCATAGTTGTGAAAGAGTAGACCTCAAACTGACAAATGATTACATTTGCTGGACAAACTATAACTTTGAAGTCAAACCCGCAAACAATAGTTCACTAGGCAGATGTGGTACTGATTGAGCAAGGCTGTTGGAAATGATTTAAAGTAGAATTGGGTTGGATTCATTATTTTATAAATCCTGAATTTGAATCTGAATCTTAAAATAATGAACTTAAGAGGAAATATAAAAATAATAGTAATATAAAATACAAATAGTAACTAAATTTTAATATTATTTCTTATAATCCTTTCAAGATAACATTGATATATTCACTCAAGTGTTAAATTACTTATCTGTGACTTAGTTAAGTTCATCCTATAATTATATTGATTATGAACCACCAATAACCAGTATTACTAGAGCTGTAGAACAAATTTCACTTGAAAAATTGGCAAAAAAATAATAAATCTTTTTAAATGATTTGTGTCTCGAATCTGAAATTTTCTTGAATCCTCTAATATCCTTAAGGATTCAAGGATATCATCCCTAATTTAAAGTTATCTCCAAGTGGTCTCTGCAGTGATAATAACTTTTAAATTTTGTTAAATAAGTAAGTTACCTTAAATAAACTTGTCAGCTATGTCTGTCTGATGCAAAAATTAATCAGCACATTGTAGTTAAGTTTTTTGTATGTATCTTTTATTTCATTAGAGGATTTTCTTTCTACACCAAAACTGAAAGAGAATTGTACAGAAAGATTGTGGAAGAGATCATTATGTGTGAAGAAGGGACTGTGTCATCTACAATCTGTGTGAATCTCAACACCAGCCTACCCACCATCATCACCAAGTCAGATGCAGAAAGATTGATTAAAAAGTTTGTGGGCGAAAAATGGCTAGATAATCAGGTAAAATTATTTAATAGTGATTTTTTCTTAACTCTTTAATTAGATATACTGTAGTAAAAACGTTGGACAATGTGTCAAAATGATATGATATTATTATATTTTCTTTCTGAAAGGTGTTTACAACACAAAGTATGTGGAGTACCTTTTTTCTTTTACCTTTTAAAATGTCTCTTGCGCATTCTACAAACATTTTAAGAATAGTAATTTTTTATTTCACTCTCAAGGTTCAAAAAATAAATATAAAAATAAAGCTATGAGTTTGACTTTTATAGTATAAATTGAGATGCTGATGATAAAACTACACTCTACAACTACAAGTAATCTAAAAGTGAAATTTAAACAAAACATACATAAACTAAACTACATGATGAAAAGTATCAGCTTTGTCTTTACATAGATGCTTGATATATATTACTGATTTAACTATTTATGTATAACTGAATGAAGTAAAGATCACTATTTAGATAAAGTAGTGGCCTAGTTATTTAATTACTAAAAAAATTAGTAAATCAAGTAAGACTGTATTAAACTCATATAAAATTAAATTATACTAGACACAATTTTGATGCAAATATAATAAAACACGTGTTTGTTGAATGAAATATGATACAAACTAGTATTGCAATACATGATAGATAGTATAGTAAATAAGTGGCAGCAGAACTTTATTTATTTGTGTGTGGGGAGTTGAAAATTGAAAAGGAAAAAAAAATGTTTTAAAGGCTTAGCATTCAAAGCCATAGAGGGCTCTAGAGTGTCCCAGCTCTGTCAAACTTTTAAACAATGGTTGCCCCTTAAATGCCTATGTATGGTCCTCGCCAGGAAAATATTTGAATATTAGATGCCTCTAAAAGTTATTTTAACAACCCAGTGTAAGCATAATATTATAGTGTTTTTTTACTTACATTTTTAATTAAAGTTTTGTAGCATTATATATGATGGCTACAATCAATTGCTCTACTTGCCTGGCTACCACCCCATTTGCCCAAACTTGACCCCCCCACCACATCAAACATGTTTACTTGTTCAAGATCAAATAGACTAACATGCTAGGGGAGCTATACGACTTCTTTCCCCTCCATCCTTCGTAGATTATAATTTCACATCCATATAAGAAGACTTTTTGGATTCTACACTCCCCATTGGTCCTACCTATAATACTTGAGTGTGATTGGTTGATGACGTTTGGTAGTAGAATTGTGTTGCATTCAGTATATATTGAGGTAATTTAGAAGGAAAAGATATATGTGGTTCTACACGGTTTAAGGAGTAAGCTGTGTGTTGGTATGGCGTTCTTTTTATAAATTATCATTAAGACCTAAAACGCTTAATATTTCAAAATTCTGTCCTCAAAATTTCATTTATGGCTTTGATTGGACCCTTCTGGTTGTCTGAGATGTCTGTCTCATTTGGCATAGGTATATTTTTAAACATTTAAAATATTTGGTTAAATGGTAGAGTTTATTTAATTGTTGGGAGTGGTTAGTTTTATCTAACACTCATGCACTTTTGCCATTCTTGGACTTCTCTTGGAAGTAGGCAATGTTAAAATTTTGTTTATTTATGCCGGCGTAGGCTGTCTTAGGTAATCTTGACCAGACAAGTATGTTGTAAATATTAAAATCTATTTAGCTATTTTGTTAAGGTAAATTTGTATCTTTTTTTTATATATAGCAAGCCCATGCACCTATTGTTTGTTTCTGCATCTTCTCCTGAATATAGCCTACTGTCTCTATTTACTGTTTGAATTAAGCCCTTGGGGGCGGGCAAGGACTGACTAAGCGCTACATTAGTAATGATATGGGTGACCTGGCGGTTTAGGGGTAAGGTGTCAGACTTCTCTGCTGGCGGCTGGGGTTCAATCCTCAGTCCCGGCACAGATTTATCTGATTACCAAACCCTTCCTTCACCTCTGACAAGACATCTTGTGAATGTGAGGAATGCCAGGCCTCCACCGTGGTTCGGATTCCACGTTAAACTGTAGGTCCTTCATTTCATCTCACAATCACCCTACCATTACACATTAGCGCAAGTGTGTACAACCCGAACGGGTAGTAAGACGCGGTGCTAATAATAATAATAATAATTGTTATGGATAGTAAATAATATTTGTATTTCAAACACTAAAGATTGCTCTTGCTGGNAGATTTATCTGATTACCAAACCCTTCCTTCACCTCTGACAAGACATCTTGTGAATGTGAGGAATGCCAGGCCTCCACCGTGGTTCGGATTCCACGTTAAACTGTAGGTCCTTCATTTCATCTCACAATCACCCTACCATTACACATTAGCGCAAGTGTGTACAACCCGAACGGGTAGTAAGACGCGGTGCTAATAATAATAATAATAATTGTTATGGATAGTAAATAATATTTGTATTTCAAACACTAAAGATTGCTCTTGCTGGAACATTTAGATCCTTCTGGCCCTTGACCTTTATTAGGTTCTTTTACTATTTCATGGGGGCTTAGAGCTCATTCTTAAGCATTATAATTGATGGAAATTCAAAATAAAGGTATTTTATATTGTAATTGATTGCAAGTTGCCAATTAGCCTATTTTTACAAGGTAGTTAATTAATTAAGGATTTGTACCATGCTTAGTAGCTTCTCTTGCAGGCAAAACTAATGGACACACCATGTTGTTTGTAGCCTTATTCACGCTGTAAATTGTACTTTTGTTATATTTAAGTTGAATAAAATCTTATTGTGCCACAGAAATGTTGAGCCTTCTTATTGTTGTGGTACACTTTGACCTGCTTCAGTTGATAAATGGTCTAAGGCAGGGTTCGGCAACCAGTTGATCGAACAGCAATTTTCAGTTGATCATGTAAGAAAACTAAATCCTAATTATAAGTTGATCTTTGCATCTTCTAAACTTTCAAATATATTAAATACTTATACATAATTTTTGAGAACGACCAAAAAACTCCCTTTCTTCATAATTTGTCAAGTTTGTCTATTCCTGTTTTAGTGGTGATGTGTGTAATAAGCAAACAAAGAGAGAGAGAAATTTAAGTAATAGATTGTTAGAGCAAGTTTTGACACTGACATTGACAACAGACCCAAACTGTTTTTTAAATCTTAGTTTTGTTTTAAAATGTTGGTGTCTTGTCCCTTTTCCCTGGTATTATTTGGATTTTAGTGTCGTGGTGTGCTCTTTCTTTAGTTTCAGTAAAAGATTTGCATGTGCTGGCTGTCCAACTATCAGAGTGCACTGTGACGCGGCTGTTTGAGTTCATGGCCATATATAATCAATCTAAAGCAGATATAGAGACATTATATTTACTAACCATTTACAGATGGATGAATCAAATTATATGGTTGGCACAGCTCCACAACTAAGCATTTCTGTGAAAACAAGCTTTAACGATGTTTCAATTAAGTAAATAGGAATTTATGAAAATCACAATAATAACTGGAACAACTACATGAGCAGATATTTTTGAAAATTTAAGAACTAAATGCTTGAGGAAAATTTACCAATTCAAAACCAGCATAACCAAAGCTTAGGCTCGTGAATTGACCAGCTTTCTTTCTTCATGTCAAATAGACCAACAATTTACCTCATTTCTGGAGTTTCAGTGTATATTCACTTTCAACCTCTTTGGTAAACATTCTACACTATGGAAGATTATGAAGGTGGTTTTAAGAATCGTTAACAGCACCTGGGAATTATAAAATGAATACTGTTCAGATAGTTTAATGAAGAACTGAACTGTCAGTATTGAGAGCTACTTCTTCAGTCAGCTAGATAAAAGCACAGTCCTTCACTGATTCAAAGAACTGCTTCTACATCAAACACATTTTCGTACAAAAATGGATATGATCTACTACCTAGCACTAAAACTTAGAAGATCTGGGATGAAGATTCCATGGTTGAATGAACTAATTTTGGAACTGCATCTGTAGTTCAACAATTTTCTTGAAGTTGACATTTTTGGGATCCAGTTTTCATAATAAAGTTTTCAGACACTTAACGCCCTCCTAAAGCATGGCTAATGATTTTATTTTTAAAAATCTTGAGCCGAAAAACAGCCCAAAATCATCGAGCATCTAAAAGCCGAGTTTTCACAAAAATTCACAAAGTTTGGACTAATAACATCAGCTACAAGATTTATTTAAAATTAGTTTTCTCCTTGTCATGATAATGATAATGATAAATCTCAGGAAATTAAAATCATCACAGTTTAGAATGATGATGTTCTGAATTCACTCTACCTTTGGCAACTAGCCATTATTAATAAGTACCCACGTTTCTTACATCTCATATTAATTGTATAGCTACTAGGTATACAATTTTATAATGTTTAAAAGGAAAAAAAGTAGTTTAATTTAAAAGTATAGATTTTATTTATTCTATATTTCTTTATATGTAGACATGAAGATACGTATTTGAGGAAAGGTTGAATTTAAGGAATAAATATAAGTGTTATAGATGGAAAAAGAAAATCAAAGATGGAGTAGAGATACAATAAGTGATCTTTGAACCTTTGATAAGCTTGTAAGTCAATCAAGGCCCCAAAACATTTGCGGACCCCTGGTCTAAGACATCGCTCTGACACTAGACTGGCCTGCTGAATACAAGGAAATCGGGCTTCAAATCTCAGTCAGGTCTACTGAGGCTGGCTTTTCCTACAGAGTTTCCAACTCTCCTTTTACACAAATGTGGGTTAATTACCTCTAAAATGCCTCTTTCCTCATCTCTACCCCACTATAGTAGTTATCATATATGTGTATAGCCTGAACAGGAAGTAAGAGTGTGTGATAGAACTAAATTTAAGACTTATTAAGGACTCATTCCAAACTATATGGATGAAGATAGTAGCAGAAAGGAAATATAGCTGCGTTAACACAGAGAAACAATAGGAAAATTCAGAGTGAGGATTCACATGAAAAATAATTTTCAGTGTACCCAGCCAAGATTCAAACTTCGGCTTACTCATCTACATTCAACAAGTGCAATGAGAGTCTTGCACCTTTTGTTGTGTTATTAAAAGTGATCTCCTTAAGTTAATGTTGTATTTTGTACAGATTACTTTTGTGTTAGTTAAAATACAAATGACACATTAGTTAAATAATATAAAAAGTTAGATACTGGTTAAGAATTTTGGTCAGTTTATTTCAACATGGACTAAGACATGAACACTAAACAAAAAAGTCAAACATTTGATTGCTATAGTAACAAAACAAAACATCAATAGAAATGGCAACATTGTGTACACAATATATTTTGTTTTATAACTTATTATACAGATTAAGAGACAAGGCTGAAGCTTGCTGCTACATAACCATGTACTATAGTTAATAAACGGCACTCTGGTGAAAAATTTCCCAAGTCAACTTTCTTGCTTGCACAAATCACAAAGTATGTGGTAAACCCCAGTAGTTTTTTTTATTTTCGTTTAGATCTACAGTTCAAGACAATTTTTTTTAAAGACCTCTGCTACTTTTTTTTATAACATCAAAACCCTATCATAATAGCATCCATATATTCACTAAATAATATAAGTTAATAAAATAAGTTCAATTCTCGGTCCCCTCACAGATTTATATGATTGCCGAACCCTTCCTTCACCTCCGACAAGACGTGTATTAATCGCAACTTATGAATGTGGGGAATGCCAGGCCTCCACCGTGGTTTGGATCCCATGTTAAACTGTAGGTCCTCCATTTAATCTCACAATCACCCTACCACTACACATTAGTGTGTGTGTGTACAACCTGAACGGCTAGTAAGGTGTGGTGCTAATAATAATATTTTTAACAATAATAACAATAATAACCATAACAATAACAATAATCCATTCTTACCCATCTCTTATATAAGCATTGTTCTGATTCCCCATTTCTACTTGTCAGTTAAAAAAAAAAAAAAATCGACCCCCTTATCCTTAAGGTGTTTACATATTATTTGAAGGTACTGACTTTTAGATATTTTAAGATATCTCTTCAAAACATCAAAATAACAGGTTTAATTAATATGTTCCAGAATGGCAGTATCAGCTTAGGTGTGAGGACACTTGCTGAAATGGAACCCTACTTGACCTCTGTTTATAAAAACTACATAAAGAAGTGCACTCTTTGCCACAACATAGTGATTCTGGTGAGATTACTTAAGAAAAGTGCCCTTACTAATTTTGGAAAAAATGTATTTAATTGGTTTTTTTTTCAGTATGTATTCATATATGAGTCATTAGCTCTTAGGACCACCTTATTGTTGTGCACTCTGACCCACTTATATCCTGCCAGCCCTTCTCCTTTTTTTAAATTAATATTCCTTAGTTTCAATGTACCGTATATAAGGAGTTCCTCTTATATACTATCTAATATAGCCAGTGAAAAATGAATTGGGCGAATTCGAAAGAAATACATCAATATTTATCCAGCAAGCAATGAACGAAATACACCTTTTTTGTATGACAAAGTATCACTACGACTTCTTAGATCAGTCTTGAGTAGTAACCACTATGCCATTCTTATTGTTTGCTTGATAACTCTAGCTAGGTATCAACCCAAGAAAACCTAGTATTTGGGGAATTAGTTCTTTACCATTTTCCATCATGGCAGACTCTTGGAAACAATTGCAAAACTGTCATTATAGTAAAATAGCCTCATCTTCCTCTATTCCTCCACCATTATTCTCCTCTCACTTGAACACTTTCTCTTATCTGCTCCCCCCAACTCTATTTTAGTTTCCTTATCCTACATACTTCCTCTCCATCATTCTCTTTGATATTCTCTATTTTTACATCAATAAATGCAGGGCTCTAGAGCCAGAGTCGTGGTCATAGAATCAGAGTTGGTAAAAATGTACAGACTTCGACTTAGGCTTCAAATAACAACTTATAATATTATAACAATATATGATAGTTATATAATTTTAATTTTATACTTTTTTTGTTCTTTAGGACCAATATTTGTAATTTGGATTGAAAATTTATTCAAATATAAATTCACAGTGCCGAAGAAGCTTTCCATGAAGTAATATGCATTGGAGACCTTTACTACCTATTTTTTTATTAATAATTAATATACTTTTCTGTCTAATAGACATTTCTCAAAAGATTGGAGTCCAACACTAAAAAAAGAGAGGAGTCAGAGTCGAAGGCTTGACATATCGACTCCACAGTCCTGATTAAATGACCATACCATCTCAGCCTCTCTTCATATACTATCTCATGTACTCCCTCTACTTCCACTCTTTCCCAGATAACTTAATTCTTTTATCCTTTTTCTCCTCATGACAACTAACATGCTCCCCACAAACTTCATTCCCGTGGCCTCCACTTAACTAGTCTCTATTACATATAATTATTCAACAAGGAGCAAAGCTCTAGGTTTGATTGATAAGATGATACGTCCTCTACCGCCAAGGGTGTCTAATTAGACATCAAATGGACAGCAGGGCTAGAAAAGCAGCTAGCACACTTGAATCATACACTGGGTACCAGGGCTAGATCCTCACTTGCTGCATTGTTGATCATTTTCTCACAATATTATTTTCTCTATTCTCTCCAGGTGGATTCTGGTGCAATTCCTTAAATATTTACCCTCCTTATCTGATTATCTTATCACATTTGAGTTTATAATAGACTGGATTGCCAGTGACGATATGGTTGGGGTTTTATTCCTGGTCGAGGACCAGATGGTGGGTTTTTCCACTCTCCCTACATACAAATGCTGGTACACTTCCTCTAAATTCTACCTTCCTTATCCCTACTCCATTAGTATAAATATACCAACAGCATGGACAGATTGTTAAGACATTGTGCACAAGCAACAAATAAATCACCTTTTGAGTTTATATTATCTGTCATTTTAGGGCATAGAGCACATGCAACAGGCTTTACAACTTAATCTCTGCATGGCCTGACAACGCAGTATTAGAAAATCTCATGTGACTAAGGAATCATTATAAAATGTTGTTACCCGCATTAGTGGCTGATCTGTCTAAGGCATCACTCTCATATTAGACTGGCCTGCTGATAAGGAGGATATCAGGGTTTGAATCCTGGTTGGGTCTACAGAGGGTGGTTTTATCTAAATGGTTTCCCACACTCTTCCACACAAATGCAGGTAGATTACCTCTAATTTATGCCTCCTTCCTCATCCTTACCCCACTAGGTATAATCTATAGGCTACATATAATTTGAACCGGTAGGAATACACGAAGATCAAATGTTGTTCTGTGCATGTAGGATACAAGTGTTTCAAACCCCATGATATTCAGGAGATACCATGTGTATAACCCGATTTTCTTACAAAAAAACCTTCTGAAATGATTTTTGGCATGAGAAAAGCCCTTTGTAAGAAAATCAACCCATCATAAATGTAATGCTTCACTAACAACATTATTTTGTTTCCTTCTTAACTTGTTTGAAAGTAAATTGCTATATTATGTGACATATTTTTTAATACATTTTCAAGGGGTCTAGATGCCAGGGCTGCGACACACTATTTCACTACCACTGTATGAACAAGTATTTCAATCAAAGCGGATCCCAGAGGAAATGTCCTACCTGCAAAGTTGATTGGCAAGAAACTATGGATTTAGGAGAAGAAAATATTTTTGAGGTTGATACTGATTAATAAATTTTCAACCAGTTGTGAAGTGAAAGTTGAATCTCAGAAGCTTGTCATAATAAATTAATAACATATCTATATCATCTATCTGGTATGAAGAAGTACATTGTCAAAAATATTATAGAGGTGGATATTCATTAACTTGATGGATGATTAAATTTGTTTGGTTCTTGAATCACCAGAAAATATTTTAAAAAAATATCATATTGCTATGTAAAGGTAATGTTTGTCAGGCACAGTAAAAATAAAAATATTTGAAATGGACATGTTTGTTTTGCATCAAATCTTATTTATTCAAAAATTAAAACAACTAATAAAAGATAGATCTTTTTAAATCCTAAATTTTCCATTTTATGCATTATACTAAGGGTTTCCAACTTAAAAGTGACTGAGGTGCCACAGTCGAATCCTTGAGTCTAGTGGCATCATAGATAGTCTGCTAATTTTTGTCAAGCTATGCAAAAACTAGGACAGGTGTATAATTGTGAATGAAACAAGAATTAGTAATTTAAACATGGTTAAATAATTACGTATTAAATGAATTTTCCAACTAAACTACACCAAACAATAGATTACGTTTCC